>SNQJ01S0044522.1:5311-26503 GCA_010110895.2 Picea sitchensis | reverse complement strand
CTCCAACCTATGCTTCCAAGATATGAAGTTTCCATATCCTTCCAAACTGTCTTCTACCCTCATACTGGTAGCCATTATTTCTTGCAATAGAAACCCTAGCCCTCCAGGATTTAGAAATAATAAAAAAATAAAGTTTCTTGGATCTAAAAAATGAACTCACCAAAATATGCGTTGGACTGAGGCAAGTATGCTGGTATAGTCAGTTTCTGAAAATTCCAATTTTTGACCCTTGAAATTTGGCCAACAAATTTCTAGACTCTTTCTTCTAGTTTTCTGGTAATTTTGGTTTTATGTTACTTCTGGTTTTCTGGTATTTATGGTTTCCTGGTACTTCTGGTTTTCTGGTACTTCTGGTACTGTTGAAAACTAGGGTTTCACTTTCCAGTAGTTCTATCCATTGAAAAGGTGCGCTGAAGGTGAAAATGAGCTCCTTAGGCTAGGGCACACTTTTCTAACTTTTCTAGATGATATTTGGGCTGAAATTCCTCTTTAACAAAAATCCCTAATTTTCTTGTACGACAACAGTGACATTTTTCGTTTTCTGTGAAAGTTTCTCTCTTAAGCTTAGCTCTGATACCATGTTAAATCTTCTTGATTAATCTGTTATTATTAATTCTTCATTATAACAACATCATAATAAGGATATTACCGAAAGAAACACAATCACAGAGTACACAAGAATTTATCTTAGGAAACACTCAAGGGGAAGAAAACCCAAAAAAAATTCTTTAATATAGATTCAATAACCAAGTACAGTGTCTCTCACAAGAGAGATCTCACCAAATAGAAGATGCACCAGAAACCCTAACCAGAACAGAGTAGCGCACCAACTAGGCCAAGATAGTCCTTCACCAAGATAACCTTCACCTTTACTAAGATACTCTTCCTTCTAGTTGTGTCACTTCTCCTTGTAGCTGTGTCACTCTCAGACTTGCACACTTGATAGAGATATATTGATGAGTGTTTGTACAAATGAGGTGCTAGCCCTATTATAAATATAATTTGTGCCCCCCCAATAATTAGATCAGGTCCGACCTGTACACTTTGCCTTTCTAATTTACATTTGACTTTGTCTAGGAACAATAGGGTCGACTTGTCAATATAATATATATATATATATATATATATATATATTATATTTTACTTTATCTACAAAATTGGATAAGAATATTCTTTGCAGTTACACAATATTTTAACATATAATCACTAATATCAGGAAGCTATGCTCACACCGGAGTTAATCACATGGTCACGCGAGGTTGGTTGAAGGGATATCCCCCTGATACCTTCTTATCATTAGACATATTTCTAGGGATATTGTATCTGGGGATATTGCTAGTGCCCTTACCTTTGTGAGAGGTGATGCTTTCAAGGTTTCGATCTTTGCTACCCCGCCCATATGGTGGACCTGACTTATGACTGTTCTCCTGTGCATCGGTTATACGGTGGTTTATTAGTTGCTTGACTTAGGTGCCACATAGGTTACTTGCAGGGGTTATTCTATAGGTACCATGGGTCATATAAGGGTTGGACAACACACAACCTTTATGGAGGATTACCTCTTTGGGGGGATCTGATCGACTGGTCGTTAAGCCCACAAGGGCTCTTATAACTGATTATGTTACCTCCAATATTTAGTACGGAGTCTTAGGCCCCTCTTGGGTGAGACATACCTTCTTTAGGGAGGGAGGCCACTCTCATCCACTTTACCCCATTTGTATGCATATTGGTTGTTTGAATTTTGGTGTTCTCTTTGATTACTAGTTGTCCTTACAATTGATTTTTCATCTTTGGAGTCTTAAGTCATTATGGAGTCGGACCAACATCGCCATTGGTTCCATCGCTTGTTACAGTTACCACCAGATTTTGAGTCTTTGCATTGTAAAAGGCATAGAGTTATTAGGTGTGGTACACACACATTCATTGTTTAGACTTATGATTCTACAAGTATGAGTATTGAACCTAGTCTTCAAGACACTAGGAGCCCTTCGAATCCCACACCCACTATAGTAAATGGCACCCCTTCGACCCATGCAATGACAATGGTTGTAGTGTCAGAGGAACCTATCATTACTACGACTCTGCCTATAGTGAATGCGCAATCTCTTGCCTCGAACCCTTTTATGTACGTTGGTCACTCACTGGGCTATAATGTTTAGTCCATCCCTATGGCCTCTAGTCCTTTTTCTTATGGTATGTTGAACTTTACTTTGCATTTTTTGAATGTTATCCCATCTATTGGCCCTAATATTAGCATTGAGATTGGGGGCACTACACCTCCTTATAATCCATTTTTGTTTGGTGGTTCTCAAATCTCACAAATGATTCCTACTATGGGAGGCATTCATGCTTTTAACCACGGGTATAATCCTCTTTCTTCTGAGTGGAGCAAACAACTTGGCAGACAATCCTCTACTCAAGTTTCATCCTACAACCCTACCTCCTCGGTGTCGATTCATGCTCTACCCACAATCCAAATGCTAGAGCTGCCTAGAACTACTCTATTGTTGAGCATTTGGGTCAAACCCCTTGGGCGATGTCAACTTTGGAGGTAGTCTAGATGTGTCCTTCATAGAGGAATTCCTTACTATCTGCGTTAGGATCTTTAGAACCTAGTGGCTCATAAGTTATCAAGTTTGACATCACAGATGTGAATCCTTGCTTACCTTACCATGTTGATTTCCAAATCCATGTGAAGTACTCAAATTATACCATCAAACTTGTGGTTGTTGATGAAGGCACTGCTACATGTGCGATGTCCCTGATCTATTAGAAAGCTCTCAGTTCTCTAACTCTTTCTAAGTCATCGAACATGTTGACTTCTTTTGATGATCATTCCTTCCACCCTCACAATATTCTCCTTGCCTTTCCGGTCTACTTGGGTGGGAAGATGGTAGAGGTAGTTTATACACCTCTTGATTATAACTTGTTACTAGGATGAAATTAGACCTATGCTATGGTTTTCGTCATATCATCAGTCTTCTGTACTCTTTGTTTTCCTCATGAAGGGAAGATCGCGACAATCGACTAGTTATCCTTTCCATACTCAAGTCCTAATGCATATATTGGATTGTCAATCCCTATAATAAAAAATTCTCAGCCAACAACTGAGAATATCGATGTCAAAATGTATTCTTCCCTTTTGGGTACTTTTGACTTCACGACACCAAGTCATCACATTTACACCATGTCCAGTAGGCCCGTCTCGACAGGGAGGTCCATTCCTTTTCGCACTTCCTATTTTAATGATCCATGGACCCTACCTTTCCCGACTTCATCTTGTGAAGGTCAGTTCCATGATGGAATGGCCATGCCACTATTGACAACAGAGACTGTGTATCAAGTTGTTCTTGACTCTTCCACTGATCTCGATCCTGTTACCTCACCCAAGGATGAGGAGGATCACGTTCTTAGGCTCTTATGGGACACTTCGTTGTCTTGTTCACATGATTTCCTCGATGAGACTTTGCATTCAAACAAATCTATCATTGAAGACAGGAATGGTTCCGACAAACCTTGGGATGATATGCATCACTGCTCTTATTTTCTCCTAGAGCTTGAAAGAATTGAACAAGATGACTTTCGCTCTACTTTGAGTGAGATAGTTGGTCATTCCGTAGTTCCACTTGATACGCATTACATTTATGCCGAAAGAAATATGGTGAGTATTTATCCTACCATCATGATCGATATCTCTCATACCCTTGGAAAGATTGAAAATGTAAATATCAGTGCAGATTGTTTGCCAGAAGAAATTTGGATCTACACCAAAATCCTCAAGGAATTCTAAGATGTGCTTGCTTGGTCATATGAAGAGATGCCAGGAATTGACCCTCGTATTGTCTAGCATGAAATTAGAACTTATATGGATGCTAAACCTGTTCAGCAACGTATTAGAGCTATCAATCCCTAGAAGGCCTCTTCTATTAAGGTAGAGGTTGAGAAGATACTTAATGTTGGCTTCATCTACCTAGTTCCCTTGATTGAATGGGTATCCAATCATGTTCCCATAAATAAGAAGCAAGGAAATATCCATGTATGTATTGACTTTCGTGACCTGAACAAGGCCTTTCCTAAAGACAACTTCCCGACACCTTTGATCGATCATATTCTCGACGAGTGTGCAGGGAGCGACGTATTTTATTTTATGGATGGATTTTTAGGGTATCACCAAATTCAAATTAAACATGAGGATCAAAACAAGACAACATTTATTTGTCCTTGGGGTACTTTTTCATATTGGAAAATTCCTTTCGGCCTTAAAAACGTCAGAGAAACATTTCAACCTCCCATGAATTTCGATTTTCATGATCTTAAGCACATTGTCGAAGCTTACCTCGATGATCTTGTTGCTCACTCTTGCAAGAGAGAGGATCATGCTACGCACCTTCTTGTTTTTTAAAGATGTTGTTACTATAGAATCTGGTTGAATCGTCACAAGTGCATCTTCTACGTTAAGTCTAGTCGTCATTTGGGATTTCTAGTTTCTGAGACCGAGATCATGGCAGATCTATTAAAGGTTGAGGAAATACTTTGATTGCCTCCCCCACACACTATTAGAAAAATTCAAGGTTTACAGGGGAAATCTAAATTTATACGTCGATTTATAGTGAATTATGCCAATATCACTAAGGGTTTCATGTGTCTTTTGAAGAAGGACACCCATTTTATCTGGGATGAGAGAGCTCAAGAGTCCTTCGATGCTTTGAAGAAATCCTTGGTGTCAATGCCTCCCCTGAAGTCTCCTAACTGCAGTAGGGATTACTTTCTTTATATCGCTACTTCTGAAGAGACGATTGGTATAGTTTTGGTTCAGGAGGGTGATGAGTGTCATGAGCACGTCATATACTATCTTAGTTGAAACTTAGTCAGTCCTAAACTTAATTATTCTCATGTTGGAAAGATAGCTTTGGTTTCCATCCACACAATCCAACGTTTGTGTCATTATATATTACTTTGCAATAATACTATGGTTGTCTATGTCAATCCATTTCAATATGTCCTTACTAGGCGTATCATAGGGGGAAAATATAATAAATGGATTGTCATTTTACAAGAGTTTGATTTCAATTTCTCTTCTGCGAAATCCAAGAAATCACTAGTCTTGGTTGAGTTAATATCAGACTTTCCAGGATTAGATGAGGATGTTATCCATGCTGATTCATTTGCAGATGAAAACATTTTTTTTTTCTCATCATCTGACCCCTGGTATGGAGACATTGTTCTCTGTCTTCAGACTTTGAAGTTCCCTCAACATCTCTCACAAGATGACCAACAACATGTGAGGTACCAAGCTAAGAATTATACTATTGTCGATGACACTTTGTATCACCCATGAATAGACAATATCTTCCTTTGTTGTTTAAATCACAGAGAAGCTAAGTCAGTCCTGAACAATTACCATAGTGGGGCTTGTGATGGTCACCAATCCCGGCTTGCGACAACCCAAAATATCTTGTGAGCCTATTATTTCTAGCCTACTATTTTTAAAGATTGTATTGCATAGGTTAATAATTTTCACCCCCTCCAGTTGTTCACTCGGAAAATGCACTTGCAGCCAACCCCTCTTCACCCAGACATTACAATTGGTCCCTTCACCAAGTGGGGGGTGGACTTCATGGATTGCAACACAACTTTGGTTGGGGGGAATCAACACATTGTCACAGCCATAGACTACTTTACTAAGTGGGTCGAGGCCATGCCTACAATTAAATCCAATGGGAATACTACCACCTTCTTCGTATTCAATCAAATTATTTCTTTTTTCGGTATCCCGACTGAGATTATCACTGATCATGGCAATCACTTTCAAAACGAAATGATGGAAGAGATAGTATCTAAGATGGGTTTTATACATGGTCATTCTTCTCCTTATTACCATCGGGAAAATGGACAAGTAGAGGCCATCACAAGTCTCTCAAGACCATTTTGCAAAAAACTGTCAGCCAAAGTAAGTATGACTGGCAAATTATTCTATATCTCACACTCTAGGTGTACCGAACCTCAATCAAGATTGCCACCAGTTTTTACCATTTCTAGTTAGTACACAGTGTGGATTATATCTTAACTATTGAATGCAAAATCCCTTCTCTTAAGTTGGCAGTCACGCTCCTACCTGACACTTCCGATCTCAAGCGACTCCTTGTACACCTAGAGAGTCTTGACAAGCAGCGTCGAGACACCTCTACAGCTATCAAGGCGAATAAAAGACATGTCAAGGTCTAGTACGATAAGTCTGTTTGTCCTCAATTGTACGTTGAGGGTGACTTTGTCCTCTTGTATGGTCAAGCCAAAGAACCACTAGGGGCAGACAAGTTTAAAACCATGTGGCATGGTCCTTATATCATGCGACATGTCTTAGAAAAGGGATACTATGAGTCAAATGATTATGAAGGGAATATGTTGGTCGAGCCTAGGAATGGGATCTACTTGAAAATATATTACGCTTGAGCCCCAAGCTCAGGCAGAACTCTTTGTATCTATTGTAATTTAGTCTATATATCGTTTCCCCTTATTTTCGTCTTTAATTTGGTTATCGAGTTTTCCCTTGGTTGGAAGATGTCAACGGAGTCTTCGGTCTACCTAGGATTCGTAGATGGAGCCAGTCGTCATACATAGAACTTGGCTTCTTTCACTTGGGTGGTGTACTCCCCCAAGGGTCTATTGGTGTCTTCAGGTGACGTATGCTTAGGGCTATCCACAAATAATGTCTTCAAATATAGCATCATTATAGAAATTTTGCACGATACCATCTCACATGGTATTCGCTCGTTAGAGGTTCGCCTGGATTCCTAGTTAGTAGTATGTCATTTGAATGATAGTTATCGCATGCCTGATCCTATTTTACTATGACGATTCCTATGGGTACGTCGTTTACAGAAACAATTTTATTTTATTAATTATTATTACATTCCTAGGAGTTCTAATCATTTATCCGATGCTTATGCTAATATCATTTTAGATTGTCATTTGTCACATAATTAAAGCAAAGAAAATCATCTCATCAATGTACACATTGTAAAATATAAGTAAAGCCGAAGATCCATGTTTTATATATATTTCAAAAAATATGGTGTTTATAGTACAAAATTGGGACTAATACCCTCAAAATGCACATATATAGTCGGTACTATAATATCCATGACATCTATGCCCATGGTGCCAAATGTGCGTCATGGTAACAAACTACAACATTTGTGAGGCATTGAAAGAGTCACACCCAAGCTCTGGGCACACCAACCACCGTTGCATGGATTCAAGCAGATCCTCTACCTAAATCATGGGGATCCTATGAGTCAAATGAGACAGGTTTCCCTGCACATTTTGTTGGACTCTCTCAGTTTATCCTCTCGCCACCTCGTCTCCCTAGTTCCTCTGTTGATTTAGAGGAAACCCTTATGGTCTTCGTTGACCCATGTCTGCATTACACAAGTGTCTAGTTAGTACTTAATCACCATCCAAAAATATTTTTGTTCTATAATACAAAAATGCAAAAAAATGAAATTTTTTAAAAACATTCGACATACCTATGTCACCATAGGTGGCCCTTGGTCGGAGTGGCATGCTTGGATCCCCTATGAAGTCAATCCCTGCATAGGGATAGTCATCTATGGAGATGACCTCTCGCTTCCACCAGTAGAAGAAATCCTTGTTGTAGGGTGTTGGCACCCTATCTCCCCTCTGTCGCCTCATTACCTCAGACCATCATGCCATGGCTGGATTTCAAGGTCCTCTCGGAAGAATCTTGACTCTAGGTCCCAAACCCGAAACCCACTCGAGGAAGAAACTGCATAGGATAGAGGCAAACCCAAAATTCCTCTTACTCCCTTATTTTCACTCTGTCAACTAGCTTTTCATATTCTGGAGTAGGGAGGTACACCAGTCATATACTATGGGTCTCACACACTATACTGCAAATAAAATGAGGGGCCTTGATTCCTAGTGCAACAAGGCCGACCTTATGATCATGGTCAATACAAGGACAACAATTGTCAGGATAATATTGTTTATCACTCGAATAGGGAGTTGACTCCCAACCTTCAGAGTCCTTGCTACACAGTGGGAGTCAATGTACTCCTATATTTTCATTCCACTCCCTGCTCCCTGTGATTTGGCGTTTACAACCTCTCCAAAACATGATAATCTAGTCAAAATGTGGATGTCCTCTACTTCAATCCTCAATGGTTTCCCATTGAGGTTGAAGCTTTCACTCTCAGGGTCCCAGTAACCCACAAGCATATCGAGCAACCTCACCTAGGCCCTCATCCCTTTGAGTCCACAATATTTATATAAGCCACATTGTTTCAAGGCCATTTGGGCCCCCAGATCTCGATCCACAATAGCATCGAACTCATCGTGCTCTCTTTCTCTCCATTCAAGAATGAACCTGCCAAAGACAAGTCAATATTTGAGTTAGAATCCATAGAACTCATTGTTTGCATGCATGTACGCAAGATGCTTTACTTACAGTCACATATAAGGCTTGATATATGAGCCCTATAGTTTTCACAGGTGCGTATAATCCATCGTATACACGAACCGATAGGAGACAACCCACATACATCGAATTTCATAATTTATACCCTAAATTAATCAAAATTTGGAACCTAATTTCAAAATTTAATCCATTGGAAACGAAGAGGAAGGGAAGAAGAATTACCTAGTCTAGATGCTTTCTGATTTCATTACCTGGTGCTCCCACAATCACCATTTGAATCTCAGAGGTATATTGTTCCAATTTTTACTATTTGGGTAAAAAATCAAAATGGTATAATAATTTTTGGTTTTGTTACTATTTATAAACAATTTTTACCCACTTTATATAATTTTGAACCATTTTTCCACCTAATGGACTAATACAAAGTGATGCAAACCCCCCTTCTTTGCTAAGGGTTGGGAGACCTCCCAGTCTAGGATCGATCAAGAAAATGAGTCTGATTGACTCTTCGGCCCTTAGAAAACCTCAAATCCACTTAACAGGCTCTCTTTCCCTTAAAGCACAGATTATATGGAACCCGCGGCTTTCTCCTTAACACATTTAAGATGCAGCATATTTATGCGCTAGATCTCTTGGTTAAGATCCTTCCTTCTTGCAACCATGACTATGACTACTCACCTAACTCAAAAGGCATTTCATGATTTCACATATCGGGTCTTTGCATGTGAATCACCCCGACTCTCCCAACCTCTGAAATCCTGACAGAGGCTTAGCGCGTGCTAGATCCTCCCTTATCCTCCATCCGTACGACCACTCACTATGACCTGGGGCCAAACCTTCAGAGCACTTCGCAATTTTTCATTTCGCCAAGTTTTCTTGATCATCCTTCTAAAACCAAACTTTTGAGTTTCACTCGTCAGATCAACGGTCCACAATCCCCACAATCCAACGGTCCTGATCTTCTTTTCGCGTATCGAGACTTCACGTTTCATGAACTTAGAGGACCTCTCACCTCCCTTCTCCCGATATCCAAACTTCCGATACCTCCTTCTCTAGAAATGAATCAATGGTCCAGATCTCTCCTTGATCCGACGACTTAGATCAAATTACGAACTTGGATTTTGCGAGTTCCCAGAACTCTTACCTATGATTTCTTGAGTTGCAAACTCCCGCCAAGACTATATATATGGTCCATGATCTTCCTTTGATCAACGACTGTGATCCTTTCGAGATTTTTCACTTCACAAATCCTCACGACTTTTCCCTTTGACCTTTCCACTCTACGAGTCAGTGAAATGTTGATCTCTCTCCACGTGTCCTATCTCGATGGAAGGTTCCGATGATTTCAGAATTTTGTAACCTAGCTCCTCCTGTGTACTTTCAAATCTTATAGTTAGTGCACTTTACCATGATCAGGGAGCTATGATTCTTTTGGGCTCAGACCGAGCGACTAAGATCTTTCCTCCTCTATGCTTTCTCCCCATTGTCTTGATGCTGATCGGATGATCCAAATCTCTCCCCTTGAACTTAAGCTTTCTTCAGACTTATAATATTTTCTAAAGATTCAAAGGTTTCAATATTTGTCCTCCCTATCAGCTTGTTTCTTGGATCTCATTTGCATTTCTTGGAAAGTTTTATCCCTTCTAAGCTTGATCTCCTGAAAGATTTCGATCTCCCAACAACTTCTTTCTTTTCTAGGAAATTTTGTCTAACTCAAATTTAAAGATTTCTTGAAAATAATTCTTCCTTCCTTCCCAGCGTTCCTCCGTTCTAGTCCTTCGACTTCTTATGGAGTCGCTTCGACACTGAGTTGAATTCTGGATATGAGCACTCCTTGCAAAATATTCTTACGCAAGATTTGGATTCTTGCGGATGACTGTACATTCCTTGCAGCAGTCACTTTTCACTACTTGCAAAGGAAATCTTATGCTATTTCTTATGATCTTTATGAGTCGAAATAGACCCTGCCAATGCACTCCTTGCAGACTGAATTCACACCTTGCACCGACTCACAAAGAAAAGAAATTGAGAATTACAAAAACATTTTAAAGCTACATACACTCATAGCAAGATTCATTCATTCTTGAAAACAATAATAACATAGAATTGCGAACAACAATAGTCTCACACATTTTGATCAATTTTCTTCAGTTATCTTCATTCAAAATGAAAAGATGATTANAAACATTTTAAAGCTACATACACTCATAGCAAGATTCATTCATTCTTGAAAACAATAATAACATAGAATTGCGAACAACAATAGTCTCACACATTTTGATCAATTTTCTTCAGTTATCTTCATTCAAAATGAAAAGATGATTATAGCAAAAATCAAAACAAAAACTACCATTCAGAAAATTCTTACTTGCTCACAACCCTCCTTTAGGGCATACAAAACCTATCTTTATATCAAAGAGTCATTAGGGTTTCCCCCCGAATACTCGTCGTTCAAAATAAAAAAATTAACTGCTACCTAATTGCAGTTACATCAAGACTAAGGTTGACTCCCCTGTCACGCGTGCTCATTTTGTCTCCACGTGCGTGCTCATTTTGTCTCCATGCATGCTCATTTTGTTTTCTATTAGCTTTAAACAATTGTAGTACCGAACAACATTCGAGATTTTGAAATTGTTCTCAGGCGTTCAGTTGTCCTGACACATGTAGTTGTTGTTGATGTAGTTGCATCAGAAAGGTGGATTGAGTTGGTTTTTGTAGTGTTTGTTAGCACTCTGTAAATCTATTTGGCTAGATGACAGATGACATAGGTAACTGTTTCAACCAACTTTAGGTTGGATTCTGAACTTTCCAACCAGAGAGGGATCTCTCGAGCATATAAATATTTAGGATATTAAAAATATTTGGCAATGTGTGTACATAGGTCAGATCCTACCATGGTGTAAAATTTAAGGGTGGCAGGACAAAATAGAAGAGCAGGTCCGTTGGGCAATGGGGTTCGTTCCTGAAAAGTATGAAGAGTTATAAGATATGTATTTCCAAAGGGAATAAAGGGAAAATAGGTATGATGTTCAACCAAATAAGTAATATGTGATGGCAGAGGAGAGGAAAGGAAATACTACTATGAACAAGAGGCGTCTAATAGAGGGTGAATCTCTTGGTGTAGTATTAGAAGAGGAAACATGAGGGTTGGCTACTACAAGAAGAGCACCACTCACGAGTGAATTCTGAAACAATAACCAAATATACATAAAAAGTATAATCCATGTGAGAAGGATCACCAACAAAAAATTAATTCGTTTTACTATTTAAAGATTATTACTAGCAATAAAAACAAATTCCTGAGTATGAAGGACAAGAAAAGACACTGAACATCAATAACGTGATGAATCTCGGCTATCTAACATAAACCTTATCTTCTTATATTAAAATTTCATAAAAAAATACAAAGTTCTCCTGCTATGAGGGTAGGCCCCTCTCAGGTAAGTCCAACCATTCATGTATCTTTTTGATAATATATATAGATAAGTTAAATATGGAATTCAAAACGAATCATCTTGCCCAAGATTCCAAAAATAACTATTAGTTACAAATGGAGTAACGTACTAAATCTGAGATCCTACTTTCTAGTGAGAGTTATAAAGAAAAACTTACATATTTGAGATTTTTACTCTGAACGCCACTTGTCTGCATCATCACAAAATTCCCTGAAATATACTTAATTTAGCTTGAAATTTATTTCGGGTTTGTGATTTCTTCCTTTAAGGTGTGAAGCCAATCAAGTTGGTTCTCTCTAATACTTTCAACCACTTTAGCTTTAACCTCCTTCTTCCCTCTCTTACTCATTTTACCCTTGCCATCTTGCGTGTGATATCTATATGTGTACCCATTGATAATCAAATCACTCATTATAGGATTTTATCTAATTTCTTCACCTGACCCTAGTTCATCTGCAGACTTTGTGTGAAATTTTGTTGCCAATATTCAGACAACAAACTTCTCTTTCTTCTTCATTGATAATTTTGTCATATTATTTGAAAATCTCGATTTGTTGAAAGCCGTTGGGTCTGTCTTCTTCATTTCCTCTCGTTTTCCCGGAAGCACGAGCTTACCTCCTTTGGCTTGTACAAGAATTAGATGGAAAATTTGATTCGTGGTTACCCATTATGTAATAAAAACATTAATCTCCCAAAACAAAGTAATGTCACCCATGTTTTGAATGACAATCATCATTGAGTGCCAATCATGGGATATTGACAAAAGTCCTTGCAGGGATAATGAATTATAACGTTCATCTATTGATTTCAAATGATGAGCCTTCGAATCAGTTTTTTGGCGGCTCTCACCCGGCATCGCAAGGACAAAAATTACCTAAACAAGTGCCTCGATATGATTTGACTGGCCGTCAACTTTCCCTTTCCACGTGCGACCCTTGGATTTCACATATTCAATGATATTTTGACACGTGCCATTGGGTTTTGATTGAGTGGTTTCAAGATCACCTGCTTTTCCCCCCGATATGCATCTAGTGGCACCATGTGGCCTCTAGGAGAAACCATGGTATTCTTATCAACCGTCTTTCATAAGATTAACCTCCACATTAGTTCTCATCTTGATTTGATGCATGACGGTTGATCCGTGGAAACTGAGATCTATGACCATCTAGGTCCCATCAACTTCACCTTGCTACAATATTTAGCCATGTCCTCTAGATGTGGCCCCATATTCTAGTTTATCACTCCTCTATAGTGATTTAATCTCTTTCTAATTCTTGAGAATTGGACTCCATACGAAACATTTTTATAGTGATAACATGGACTCCAACTGGGGATGTTATCCTCCCTGCGAGGTAGCAAAGAATAGTAAACACTCTGCCTTATTAATTGGGGCTTCCCTTACAACATGTGTGTATAATACGTTGACTTGTCACCAATGTATGTTGAAAACTACAATTTGCACACTGCTCTCACTTGGAGGCTGAATGCTTTATTTGGAGACCTAAACTTGAAAAAGATTGATCCACAAGCGTATTTTCACCTACCTACCCTCACTACTCAAATGTACTTCTAATCAAATGAAATCAAAATGCCAATGCATCCATGTCAATATTTTATCCACTGTTTGTTTACTTTGCACAATCTTTCTCCAAACCCTGTTCACTGATAACCCATTCAAGAATTTATATATGAATTTGAATCTTAGAATTTCAAAAACATTGGGACCTTTTATTGTTTCTAGCAAAATTTCAAATGGATCTTCCAACACATGCATAAGACCATAATCATGTTTCACTTCTTCAACTGCATTCTCTCTTTCATGCGATTTACCCTGTCGATTTCCATCAAAAGGCTAGAAAATCTGCTGAGACTACTGAATGTAACAACCTCCCGAATCAAAAGACAACACTCGATGAAAATAAATCACTGGTGTAAAACAACCCATACCTAATACTGATGTTGATTGGCCATTATCTTCATCTCTGAGCTTACAATCCATCCTAATCCTTAAATTTTGATTGTCAGAATTTTTCATATAACATGCCACAAGATCATGAAAAACATGAAAAATCATTTCTTCTTGACGAACAAAAATAGAAGGACAAGCCTCTTTCATAAGTGTTTGTTGTTATTTCTCTGTTTATTTTGTTCTGAGAACATTTTCAAATGAAATGGTAGCAATAGGTTTGTCTACTCTTCCATTCACATCAACAAAAACATTCATACATCCTTGAACATATTCAAATATGACAACCATATTATGTGTATCAAGACTATCCTCTTTTTTATCAAACAATTTTGGTTTGGTTTTATTAACATTCTAGAAGTTTGCTTGAGGACTGTCATTTTGACTTTCAAATGAATGAAGGGGGATAAGTTCATGTTCATAATCTTATTGCAAATGTGAAAATCTAACTTCATCTTTAAACTACTTCTTTCGTCGCTTTCTCCTTTTACCCTTTCCAACTTGCGTGTGATATCTGTCTACGTACCCATTGATAATAAAATCCTTCATGATAGGATTTAATCTAATTTCTTCACCTGACCCTAGTTCATGTACAGACTTGTGTGAAAGTTTGTTGCCAATATTTAGACATCAAGCTTCTCTTTCTTCTTCATCGATAATTTTGTCACATTATTTGAATATCTCGGTTCGCTGAAATTCGTTGGGTTTGTCTTCTTCATTTCCTTTGGTTTTCTCAGAAGCACAATCTTACCTCCTTTAGCTTGTACACGAATTAGATGAACGATTTGATTCGTGGTTACCCGTTATGTAATAAAGACGTTAATCACCCAAAACAGAGTAATGTCACCCATGTTTTGAATGCCATTCGTCATTGACTACCAATCATGGTGTACTAATGAAAGTCCTTACAGGGATAATGACTTTTCATGTTCAACTATTTATTTCAAATGATGACCCTTCAAATCAATTTTTTGGTGGCACTCACCCGAAATCGCACGGACAAAAAGTACCCAAACAAGTGTCTCGAGATGATTTGATTTGTCGTCAAATTTCCCTTTCCACATGCAACCCTTGGACTTGACATATTCAATGATATTTTGACACTTTCCATCAGGGTTTGATTGAGCGGTTTCAAGCTCACTCACTTTTCCCCTTGATATGCATCTATTGGCACCATGTGGCCTCTAGGAGAAACTGTGGTATTCCTATCGACCCACTTTCAAAAGATTAATTTCCACGTTATTTATCTGCCCGATATGCTCCAGGACTATTGATCTGTGGTGGCTGCGATATGTGACCTGTTGGGTCCCATCAACTTCACCTTTTTGCTATATTTAGCGTCATCCACTGGATGTGGCCCTGTCTGCTAGTCTATCGCTCCTCTGTACCGATTTAGCCTCTTGCTAAGTCTTAAGGCTTGGAATCCATTTGAATTTTGTTTTACAATGATAAAAATGTTCACTAGGGATTCTAGCAGATTTCGACATTATGTTGGTCATTCATCACCACGGGAAGGTATTTTCACTACCCAACATATAGGATAGGTATCCATTCCATCATGCATTTTCACATCATCCTATAATTGTTAATTTTTTCCTTAAGTACGAACCCATTTGTTGCGACAAAAAACCTTCCATCTAGTATAAGTCATGTTGTTATCAAGTGGTAGAGACTTATTGAACATGGGCTCCCTAGTTAGATCCCCTACTTCATTGGGTTCCCATGCATGAATTTTTAACATAGGACCAAGAGTCCCTCATAAGATAGTACATGAATTTGTGTTGAGCATCATTTCTCACTCATAAACATGCTACCTTATGCTTAGAGGACTCCTAGCCAAGTTTAATTTCATCTCTTTTCCAACTCGCCTTCAAAAATTGAAAAGATTGCCGAGTGATTTGTCCCTTTCACACTCATTAAATTGGACTTGAAAGGTCGTGAGTCTTAGTTAATATATTTTCTGACTCATTATCAAAAGGTGAAAAGATTTATGAGTGAAATTATCTCTTTCACACTCGTAAGTTGGATTTGAAAAGACGTCTATTTGGCACAAGTTTATCCCTTTTCCACACCAAGTAGACTAAAAGTCATAAAAAGAGACATTTTTTGGCATTAAGTTGTGATTGCATCTCATGCCCTTTATTGCAGTATTGAGCCTATAGCCAGTTCTCGCTTTGTGTTATAAACTGTTTGCCTTAACAGTTTTTGCATCCTCAACCAAGCAAAGCCTTGTTTATATCCTTCGCAATTTGACACCCTATACCTAGGAGGGAACATTCCCCTAAGTGTCCATCTCCTGCATGCATCTCCTTGCATTGAGAATAAGTATGTTCCATTGCTGGAACTATTATTGCTTACTTGCGACACCTATTTCCTCCTCTGTATGATAGCATTCATTTGTCTATGAAAAAATAAAAAACGATGGGAGGGAAGGGAGTATTATCTTTTATTCACAGTAGTTGTGTCACCTTTTAATAAGGAACAAAGTTATTGATTCCATTTTTAATCATAATTTTTGGATTAGCATGGCCTTAGGAAGTTGAGCTCGTTACAAAGTCTTCTCTACTGACTGGTTACTCTTCCAGTCCCTATAGATAATTTTATTAATGCCTCCTTCATCTCATGGTTTCATCATTGGGTCTATGCTACCAGAGTCCTATGTATTTCTCATTCTCTTGTTCAAAGGAAGTCTATAAACATGTGTCGGCCACTCCTCATAAATATTGACTTTACATGTCGGCCATACCCTCAGTTTGTCTCAAAGTCACATGATAATGTAGCTCTATCATGAAACCTTACCCTACTTTCATTATTGGTAGGCATCCTTGAACCCAACAATCGACATTTCATCATTGGTCATTGACTGGGTGATTTCCCTTGTGTTTGACGGCAAGACATCTATTCACACATTGGGATTCATGCGGTTTCTTGGATTCCATTATCCTTATTGGTTGTTTCCTCACCTTTCTCAGCAGTTTTCATCATTGGCTGTTATTCAAAGAGTGTTTTTTGTGTACCTCTTGCACCTGGCACAAGCGAAAGATGCATAGGTTCGTTGGTTTGTGAACATGTTCTTCGTCCGATTTCCACCAAATCATGAAGCTCTTTCTTTGTACCTCACATTGACTGATGAAAGATGCCTTAATTCTTCAGGTGTTCGACACCGACTCCTTTATTCACACATGTAACAATGTACTTGATGCCTTGATACCTACTTTCATTATCGATAGGTTGTATCGTGTTTTTTAATAGTATACCTCAATGATTAGTAATCAAACGATGTATCGTTGTGTTTGACCTCAACTCCTTTATTTACATGACATAGACTTGCACCCTTGGTGGATTCTGTAGAAGACTTGAAGACATCACTATGTGTCCGCAACTTTCCTGAGTTGTTGCTTCCTTCTCATTGGACCAATACCTATATGACTGCATTGATCATGGGAGATCAGATTGTACTCCATTGTATACAAATATATTCATATTGGTTTCCAGACTGGTTCTACTAGGCCTTGTTCGTGACTATGACAACTATTGGCATGTAACCACATTTGTATTTTCCTATTCATGGCCATATAAATTTGTTTTGGTATATTTTCAGATGGATATGGAGTGTAATTCTATTGGCATCCATGTATGCAAAGTCAGTGAAAAATGTAATGAGCAATTAGTTCTTCCAGTTGGTTCCCCATCACTCCACTTCTGGGTTGTTTATAATGTATTTTAGCCATCGCATATACTCCTCTGACCTCACACATTAGGGGGCATCTGTTATAGAAAAAATTGTCTCACCCTATGCAATCTTGCACATAAGGCCTTTTTCTATTTCCCTATGCAGAATTATCATCTCTGTTTGCAAAATCTAGAGCTAAAAAGACATATTTTTCCACATGTACACATATTTCCTACTATACAACATGCGTATATGTAGGCCTCTCCACTAAATCCCGCATACATCGGGATTTGTGCCAAAAAATGAAAATTAATGTTGGGTTTCCATGTCACGACAGGAGATCTATGATCCTTGGCTTTCCATATATTGGAAACATTCTGACTCGAACCTTAAGTTTCGTTTTGAAGGCTATAAATGGGCCAATTTGGAGCTATGAAAACACGAGAAAGAATTCAACTTTGAGAGCAAAGTTACTCTGGAGGAATTATTTACTTCATATTGAGTATTTATCCCTTTTTCCTTTGATTCTTAACACAATGTTCATCCCTCAAGCTCTTCCCTTATTGATTGAGAATCTCATTGTTTCTCTTTTATGAGATTACCTTTGGTGGAGGACTGAAGTGGTGGAGGCCCAACTGGAAGGAACTTAGTTTACTGGTTCTGAACCATGCTGATATAGAATTTTTTAACATGTTCAATTATGTTGATCATATATTAATAGAAATACTCTTTTCCCTTCCAATTGATATCTTGCAAATATTTGAATTATTATTCCATGGGTGTATTTGTCATGTTTATTAATGAATTATGCTATTGAATGTGCCAACATCATTTATTATAACCATATTATTTCTTTTCTTGGTTGTTGAGGAATAGTTGAAGGTATATTGCTTTGGTTCAAGTGCTCAACGATGGACTTCATCGAACGTCTAGATGAGGTAGGCCCGTTATCTTTTCTTGCCAGCATATTTGTTTATATAGCATACTTGAGAAGAGCATTGATTTCTTCATTCATTTCCATCTGTTTTGGTTTACCCTAGCCATAGAGATATTTTCCTCGTAACAATATTGCATCACCCTCAGGCCAATGGGATAGTAGAAGCCTTCAATAAAAATTTAGATATTTCTCTAACAAAGATCTACAACATAGTGAGAGATGATTGGGACTTAGGGATCCTTAAAATATTATGGGAATATCGGACTACAATAAAAAAATTGAGAGGACAAACACTTTTTAGGTTGGTCTATGGGAAAGAAGCAGTAATGACGATGAAATTTATTTTGTTGAGCCTGTGCATTGCAACGATTACTGATCTTTCATATTTTGGTGTAATCGAGGAAATACTATCACAATTATTACAGCTTGAGGAAGATCAATTTTTCATTGGATTACATCGACAATTTCGAAAGGAACAAGAAAACGAATGGAATGATAATCATATTAAGAAGAAGATATTCCAAGTGGGAGACTTAGCATTTTATATGAAATTTTTTTATGCAGCATACAAGAAAGTTCTGAATGCATTGGTTAGGTCCATACATGATTAACTATGTGACAAAGGTAGGTGTTGTTTAGTTGGAAACTCGAAATGGACAAGTCTTAGGAGCAATAGTGAATGGGAGTTAGATGAAACTTTACAAGGAAAACTGACCTACCACACACTAGTCTGACCTGTGTAAGAATATATGTAACATAGTAGTCATACTACAGTAGGAAATTAAAATAAAGAAAAAGAAACAAAAATGAAAAAAAAGGTAATAAAATAAGTAAAGGTAATAAATGAAGATAAATTAACACAGTTCATAGGAAGGACTAAACATGAGAATTTCATAGATAAAAATAAATGCGTAGAGGCAACATCATGCAGAGGAAGTGAAACTCACATAGAAGAAGATATTGCACCATTGAAGAGAAAGCAAGCTAGAAAATTGCGCAGATGAGTAATAAATATCGCTAAGGGAATTAAAAGGTGGAAATGATGGTTACAAATCAATAATGACATGATATTATGGGGATGCATAGTCATAAATAACAAAATCTAGTGGAGATCGTGACATACTAGCAAACTGAAGCAAAAACTAGCTAAATATTTTGAAAAAAAAACACCTTTAAAGCATACATTAATTGCACAACTAGTGGATTTGAAAGTTAATTCAGGTGAAAAGAGAGGTGGACAACTAGATAAGGGGCACAAAATTTATGAAGAGACGAAAAACATTGTTCATTATCATTTAGAGTTGCATGTGAGTAACGTAGATCCGAGGGAAGTGTTACAGATCCTGACAAAAAACATAGAGCCAAAGTTGTTGTCGCTAGTAACCAGATTAAAGAGATGGCACAACCAAAGGAAACAACATCCACATGAAATATATCATGAACAAGAGAAAACACAACATCACCAAAGGTTGATGAGACTCTGAGAGAATCAATCATTGAAGCAAATGTTTTCCAGGGACTACATTTCGCCGAGGAAGAATTATGCCAAACCAGTGACGTTAAAGAACGATGCTAAGTATCCTTTGGTGATGACTAACATCCCATATGGGGTCATCATTAATGAGTATATGATAGGAAATGTGTCACAACTAAGGTATGAGACCACGACATCACAGATACAATGAAGTTCTTGAACTTGCGTAGAGAAAACACTTGGACTTGAAAATAGATCCAATGATGAACCAGACTATACATGTCCCAAATGTATGGGCCAAAGGATTGGAATGAGTTGGAATAATAAATTTGTTTGATATTCCAAACTTCAGAAGGATCCATGAGGTTAATGCACGTGTCAATATGTTTTTAACCTATGTGCATGAAAATTACTTATGGTTGAACATGCCAATTTAGATAGACACAAATCTCATTGCCTGAATCACCTACTTACTGTCACAGGGGGAAGATCCCACCTTGTTGTTTGAAGACAAAAATAATGAAAAGACTTTTCTAGATTCCATGAATGAGAAGTACCACACAGTTATAGGTGTTAGTGGGTTGGATGTGCCAAGTATATGTGACCCAATGGTATGAATTGTGATGCAAGCATTGGCATGCAAGTTGATGAGAAAGTGCAGGAAATACCAAGTTCCCGTAGCAGTGATAACTATGATTGAGAAGTGTGTAGAAGTGGTATTGATTATCTCGGCATTGTTTTTTATTAACTAGTTCCTCATCTATTTCATGGAAGCATAATATAGAGGAATTGAATTCCACTATTCCTAGTTGTTAATTTTGATTGTGTTCACAACATGGAAATAACTAGAGGATGTGTAGTTTATGTTTCTGAGTGGTAAGTTGTGCTTGACTACCAAGTATCATAACTTCTAGAAAATTATGAGTAAGAGAAGACAGATAGACACCAAAATTGATTTCATTCTCTACAATGAAAGGATTAGGAAGTCTATCCACAATACACCACAAATTTCACCATAGCTTGTAGAGGCGTACACATTGATTGCATGATTATGGGAAGACCGTCATCACATACATATACAAGAAAATAAATACCCCATAGAGGAACGAGTTCAGACAAATTAAAGAATCACATAATGGAGCACCTTGAAAATGAACAAGAAGACCAAGAAAATGGACAAGGAAATGGCATAGGGGACGCCCAGAAGAAAGTACCAAATGCATGGGATAAGAGGAAGGACAAGAGTAAGG
>SNQJ01S0044520.1:72684-84507 GCA_010110895.2 Picea sitchensis | reverse complement strand
TAGCTAGTGGCGACTAGCCACTCCTCGACCACCCCCCTCCCCCGTGCACCTTTCCTCTATAGGCTCAACACACAACCCTGAATTCCTTTGCTCTGTTGTCGATTTCACCTCCGCATAAGCTTGTTGCTCAGCCCACGAGTCTCTTTTTTGGTGAATCTTCCACACATGCAGTTCTCTCCTCCGCCCCACATCCCACACACCTCTTCTTCTCGTAGCTATGGAAGTTGTGGTCGATGGCTCTATCTGTCAGCATTGATCTCTCCTAGTGAAGATCCTTGACCACTCAGTCATCACTTCTAGATGCTCTTTCTGACTATCTAGACTAGCCTCCAATCATCCTGAACCTCTACACCACATCCAATTCACTCATACATTTTCCATGCTACATCACACAACTATATTTCCAGCTGCTGCAACGACTTCCACCTTATCCACTCTTCGACCTGGTAGCCTCAACTTGTGGACTATTTCCCAGCCATTTGCACACTCGGCTCGATCCATATGTATATTTTCTTGCAACAACAAGTACGAACATTGTATGGATCGTACAACGGTCATATGGTTGTTGTATGACAATCGTATAGTCCTTTTTTTTTAATTTCGAATTAATTTTTCCTTTACCCGCAACCTAAAATAAAAAAATTCTCTGCGTTGCAAAAACAATATTGTGCAAATCTGGCTTCCTCAAAGAATTGACTTTGATACCATGTTAATTATTTGAACTTACCACCTTGCACTTATTTCAAAATAAAATAACTTTATTTAATAACTACACAACCATGTTACTTAACGAATTAAATCAGTGGAAGCATAAAACTGAAACCAATCACATTGCACAAAGATTTTGGTTAAACACCCCTGAAAAAACCCTAAAGGGAAAACCAATAACTTGTTGGTTTATTCATTAAAATCGTGGATTCCCATCCTAGGATAATGGCCCATTAGAGAAATACAATGCAACAATAGCCTAGCCCACCTGGATGTTATCTCCCTTGCTGCCCCTTTGCACCTTTCCTCGGCCCTACCCACTCACACTTGGATGAAATGATCTTTACCAACTCAATGAGATCTCCTCATTGTCCAATCAATGTGTGACACAAGCACATGAGCAAAGAATCCCTCTTTGCTCCTATGTGCTCTATGTGTGTCTCATCCTCTCACCTAAGCTGCCTTTTATATTGTTGAGTTAATCCCTAAATCCAAAACCCTATATCTCCTAAAGTGATTAAGGGATGAGATTAAATCTCACCCTCGCTTTAGTTCTAATGGCTAGGATCAACTCACTTAAGTTACTAATTCCAACAAACTTAGGAATTTAACTTAGTTAATCTCACATTAATCTAAAAGATCATTCACTTTAATAATTACTCATAAAGTAACTACCTAAGGTTCTGAGAGGTTACAAGGATGACTTCCCCATGCTAGACATAGAGGCTATGTGGAAATACTTGTTCGATGCAAAATACATCAACAAATTTAAGTATTAATATCCATTGGGTGTGTAAGATTATTGCCTTTGAGATGGCCTGAGTATGAAAATAATATGGAATGTGAATGAAGTTGTGGATATTTAATAAGGTTCAAATTCCACTTCATGAAAGAATATAAACTTGTAGGTTTTTCATGAGGTTTAAGTATCAAACCTCATGAATGCAAATTCTTTTAACGTTCCAATGGGGAATTTAGTGTTCAAACTAGTGGATGTTGTTAGTAAATGTTCTTGTAGTGAATTGTGAAGTCAAAGGATCAATTATCGAAAAAAATGAATTGGGACAAATAGAGGAAACTCATAGATTTGGTTAAGTAGCCAAATATGTTAACTAACATAAATATGACATGGAGGATACAATGAAACTAGTCATTAGATGACCCTATATTAGTTATCAAAAAGGATTGTGTTATCAGGTTAAGGCATGATTGATTCATGTTATGAGGTCAAGACATGGGATGCCATGCATGGTTATGTCATTGTAATATGTCATTAAGCAAGTGATGACACATTTTTTTATATATATGAGATTGTGATATGGTAGAAGGATATGCAATGAGTAGACATGGGTAATAACTTTAATAATTCATTGTGTAACAATTATCTAAGATTAAACATGGGATGACAAACTTATAATATAAATGGTATGTTACATATGGATTTCGACATTGTGTCCCTCTGACATCCATGGCTTTGGAATTGGAGACTAGAAATGCTTTGAATAGATTCTAGGAGAAACAGATGGAATTGGAAGCTTCTCATCATAACAGAAAAAGATTGAATTTTTAGCATTATCATCATAATCATCAACATCAAATAAACAACCACTGCAATTCATAAAATAGGTGCCATGAAATGTGTGTGTGTGTGTATTGCAAATCGTCTCACTGTACATTTTTTACAAAATGGCACATCATGCCCAATGTACAAAATGACAACAAGTGCCCAAACATGGAAAAGTGACATATGGTGCCCTAGATATAAAATGACACTCATTGATCACTCATTGACCACTACCACCCTCACAACTATCAAGTGCATCCTGAAATTCAATCTTTCTTCTTTTACTCAAAGCATCACCTCGAATGGTTTTGTGCCTAGGCATGGTTCGTCGCTCTAAAGACTGGACAAAGGAACAACATTCTTACAAGTTTTTTTCCACAATGAATTAACAAACTTACAAAATGATACTTTATAATTCAAGTTAAGAAAACTCATCGTAGATGATACTGACAATCACAAGTATGTTACCCTCCTCCATGACCCTAATCTCTCAGCGAAGCCACCCTACAATAGTTACAAGGATCAAAGCATGAAATTTAAACAAAAATGCATAGAATCAAGTCCATTCACGATACATAAAAATTCTTCAACAAATGGTCTCATCGTGAATAACTTAGGCAACGATGGAGAGTCCCTAATAGGTGGAGCACTCAACTGTACAACCTTATCCAAGGAAACATATGCTATGACAGCCTCAGTGGTTGGCATAGTATGGTCTACAACAAAGATGACTGGAGGATCACATACATGTGTAGCCATTGTGGATGCATCAGATGGAAAAGGTGGTGGGGGTGGGTCACATATGGGTGCATCCACTATGGATGGATGCAATGAAAAATGTGGTGGGGTGGGTGGCATATGGGTGCAACCACTGTGGATGGATGGGATGGGAAAGATGATGGGGGTAGGCGGTGATGAACCCCCACGGGTTGTACAAGTGACGATAAAACCCTTGGGATGAAAAGAGCTATCCCAAGAGTCAAGGTAGGGTGGCCAAATATTGGACTAGCCTTGTAGTTGGAGAAAAACGATGGGGTGAATGTTGGTAGTGGCGGTGAATGGAAGGGTGGTGGCATAGGTGACCTAGCAGTGGATGAAGCAACTTGCATACATATTTATAATATTTTTATTAGTACACAAATGTAAAATTCAACCAAAACAATATAACAAATTTCATATTTAAACAAGATTTAACTCAACACATGATAGTTGTGAAGGGGGTGATTTGTCCATCCCATGTGGACATGGTTCATCACCGTATGGAACTGCAACTTGTAGAAACACAACAACATTATATTTGAGGATGCTAGAGAATAAGAAAATCATTGTGGTGAATTTATCAAAGGTGACACATACATGTGTATGTGGTACACCAAATGTGTAGGTTGCCTCTACTACTACATCATTGGTGGAAACTAGCATTGATGCATCTATTGACATGGAGGGTATGTTATCAGAGTGTAGCAACCACAAACATTATATAATAAGATATGGAAAAAAATACAATATATATGTGTGTGTGTGTGTACATACATTTATGTATGTATGTATCTTGACCACCTATGTTCTTCAAGAGATGGTCACGATACATACATACATACATACATACATATATGTATATACATACATACATGTGTGTGTGTGTACCCAATGAAGAACATTGAGATGGTCAAGATACTAACCTTCTCCATGAAACTCTCATGTCTACTGGCCTCCATTGGCCCATAACAAATCTACCTACAACTCGAGCATCTATAAGGGTCACATGAATGCTTAATCTGTCCATGTGCTCTCTCTCGATTACACTCTACTCCAGAGCTTGAAGGTCCAACCCCTCTCTGAACATCACCTAAAGGTTCCTCCTATCTAGATAATGCCACAAAGCCACCGTGTTGGACTAGGTTTTGAGTCAAATTTAATAACGATAACTATGTTTGGGTGATGCCTTCTACGACGAGAGTATGTTGAGTAGGGAGGTTATGCCTTCACCTAGGAGGATGAGGACCTAGCACTAGGTCAAGATTAATGTTTTCTTTGTCTTGTGCGAACCCACAAACCACCCCCTGGAATTCACCAATGTCAAAGTAGTTGACATGGTGACCTAAAATAAACTCTTCCCATAATTTCCTAAGGAAATATAGAGGCACCTCCCTATTATTTCAAGGAGGCTTTTCTAACACAGTAAACCACCTATCCATCAAATTATCCTTAAATTGTTGGTGGATGCACCAATCCATACAAATTTGTATCTTTATGACTGGTGGTTGTAGTCTGGTTCTAGGATCAATGAATAGTGACATCAATTATTGTTTTGTAATGTTCAAGTCTCTCTCTTGGTTTTTGTATATGTCAGTCTTGTAATATTCAAACATCCTAGCCCTGTAATAAGAAATATTGGTTAATTTCCCTTAGGCACTTGCAATGGATGATACAATGGTGTTCAAGGAAGTAGCTAATGACAATTGGGTGGGCTCTCTAGTACTCCATAAGTCTTGAACAATAGATCCATGACATCTCAACCCTTCATCAATTTTCGTGCTTACAATTGTTGGTTGTGGGTTGGGGTTTGGTGTGCCTTCTTGTGGTTGTGTCAGTTTTTGGTTTTCTCCAAGTTCCATATTAATTATTGTGCTGCAATTTAATAACATAATTTATATAAATTAGGTTCCTTTTTTAAATTAACTTAGAAAATTACAAAACACATATAATTAAATAGTTTAGGAAATTAAAAAAACATGAAATTGCATGTGAATAAATACCTATAATACCTCGAAGACAGTGTCAAGATTGTGTGGAACCTCGTTAGCAAATCCGAGGGCTTCCATTTTCTCAATGAATTCTCAAACGCGCGTCTGGGTAAAAAAATGGGTCACAGGCCCTTTTAATCAGGCCCAACAGGAACACATATGTGTTCCTAGAGTGTGTGGGCGTTACTTAGCCGATGTGGCATTAAGAATGCGTGCACATTCTTGTTGAGGAGACGATGTGGCATCCTAGGTGACAATTCAAGGTTTGTCAACCCTATCACATTAGGAACATGTGTGTGTTCTTAAGAACGTGCATTCGTTCCTGCATGTGCATTCTTAAGAACATGAATTTGTTCTTGCATCTTGCATGTGTGTTATTAAGAACATGCACTTGTTCCTGCATGCACGCATTTGTGTTTACCTTGTTGCCACTTTTTTGTCCATCAAATTCATGCGAGCACCTCAAATAAAATGCTAAATTCTTTTATATTACAAATAACTAAAAAATAAATCATTAAAAAAAATTCATTTTTTCACTATGTTTATAAAAGACCAAATCATATTTCAACACTTGCAAATATCCTTCTAATTACAAAAATAAATGAAAGAGTGTCCCGATCTAACTATAATGCAAATATGTATAAGCTATCAATTTTGAGAATGACAATATTCTCAACCCCTTGGGGTTTCTCTACTCATTGAGAGATTTCCAACGATCAAAAGATCACCTCAATCAGACTCTATATGAATAAGTTATTTCTTTAACAAGTTGAACTATGCTTCGAACACCAAACAACCAAGTGAAATCCATGCCAATTCTCATTATTCATGCATGTGGAGTTTCAAGAATACGATAGAGGTTCTAAAACCCTAACCCCAATCAGGAGTCACGACATGAAAAAAACCTAATCCTAACCCCAATCAGGAGTCACAACATGAAAAAAACCTAACCCTAACCCTAGATGACTATTAAGAATATAAAAAAATGGGTCACARTAGAAGAAAGGGGTGTCATTCCCACTCTAAAGATTTATTATTCCATAATTGTGTAGAGCAAAGGAATGGAGTATCAAATTAGAATACATGAAGAAGAAGATCCTTTAATAGCTAGTCATAGGCCATAGTGTTATTCTAATCCATAACAAGAAGGTATTTCTTTATATCTTGTATTTTAATAATACGAGAAGAAAAAAACAAGGCACAATCCTTATTTTCTTGTTGGATTTTCCCATATTAGGTTTCCTTGTATACATTTTATGTTCAATGTGTTAATGGTGTGCTCTATTTTTATTACTATAACTTTTCACTTATATTCTCACTTCATTTCAATATTTTGAGTAGTATGCTTCAAACATAACATTTTAATCATAAGAAGCCCCTGCACTCTATATTATAGCTTTAATGTATTTGGAGTATCATTTAATAATTGTTGTGATAAATTTTCTAGTGGAATATGCATGACAACATATAGATCAGATGTTGTGTTGTTGGTAGATCAACAACTGTTTCCAAAATGTCTAGGCACTTAAAACTAGAAATGCATCCAATCAAGACAAGTGTTTAGGTTCCATGGTATTCCCTTTTCCTTCTAGGCTTTGCCTAAGGACTTTTGGGGAGGCGATAGTACAAAGAGTAGAAAAGACTATTGACAAATCGTTCACAATGCCCTTGAGCATCTAAGTATAAGGTTTGTACCAAAATTCCGGTAGTGACTCATGCTTACTACTCCTCTTATTGGGTTCCTGCCAAGTTGGCCTACCAACATTTTGAAAAGGCGCTTATAAAATTTCTTTGGACCAAAAATGCCAATGATAAAAGTTTTCACATACAAGACCTCTACATAACTCAATGACAGCTATGAGATTTAGGTATTATCAAAATGAGGACTCAAGCACAAAATCTTTGTGCCAAGTGGGTGGTAAGGTTCGTTAGTGGGAATGAGGCTTGGAAGGTGCTTCTTAGACATCAAATATGTTAAGGATCCATACTTAGTAAGAAATTATGACATTGTCTCTCTTTTTAAAATCTAATGGTCACCCCTATGTAGGTGAAGTCTCATAACAAATTTGTTCTACAAAGTATTAAGAAGGCCCCGAAGGCTATCAAGCCAATTTTGTCTTAGAGGGATATATCCCTTCATACATGCTTGTATTTCAATGATCATTGTTTATAATGACCCATTTTTCTATTGCATGAGAGGGAAACACTAGCTAAATCAACTTGTTTTTTATTCCTTTGAAATTGGTTAAGTGAGGCATACAATCAACCAAGGACTTGGTCAATAGTAATACAAAGGAATGGATCCCATGCATGGAGATTGGATGAAAGTTCAACTTGGCATTTGCTTCTAAGTTTATCATAAAGAGGGTGTAGAGATTAATTCTAGAGGATTTGTGATTAAGCTAGGCCTTTGAGCTCCTTGAACTTGGTGAAAATGTAGGTTTTAAACCTTTATAGTATAACAATGCACATACATATTCTTTATAAAACATAAAGAAAGCAATATCAATCACACATAGTACTCATAAATTTACCCTGGAAACTCTTAACCGAGAAAACCAACAAATGTTTAGAGCCACACCTCTAACTCTCATTGTATTAAATTCACCATTACAATAGAATATATATGATCACGTGGAATTTGAAACCATAATCCATTGTCTAGTATTAAATTACTTGATCGAAATTACATTACAACGGGCTGAAAAACACAAAAAAAAATGACAAAAAAATGACCCAATTTTTTTTTCTTGGGGGCTACACCCCCAAACAAGGGGCCAGACATCCCCCCCCCTTGCTCCCATGTGAGTGTACGGTACATGGGATAATCATGCAAAGAATATAACACATACCCAATAGAAAAAACTAAAAACCATTGACTATAAATGGCCCTATTTTCCTATACTAGAAAAATGACCGAAAAAGCTTTGGTCGGTGAAGGCCAAGCAAAGGAATTACATATTCAAGTTGATAATCCTATGGAAGCAATTCATAGAATTGAAAAAAATATCATTGATGGTTCTTTATTATGGGAGGTTTGCCAATGGGTAAGGGGCTTTCTTACCTGAGAGTTCAAAACTCTCGGTGCCTTTAGTGTGGGTGAGTAGAGACCTTGACACATCTATTTTGGTACTATCCACTAGTCAAATATATATGAGGATGGATGGGTTCCCTTTGTTATGCCTCCTATGCCCTAGTCAAGTCTATGTGAGAAGACAAGTTACATTGGACAATATAATTTAACATAGTTTGGATGCTTGTGTGCATTGGAGTTCTCTTCTTTATTTGGAAAACACATAAATATGTTATTTTTAATGGGAATGAGCATTTTCACACATTCTCCTAGTATGACAATGCACTGACACGTGTTACTCTATCCCTATAGATCATTGTGAAGGCATTTAGGATACACATGTAGGTGGACCATGAGTAATAACTTTTAGAATTATGGAGTGACGCTCCATGTATGATGATCTAAGAGCCATTTAGACCTTCTCAACCCTAGTCAACTGAACAACACCATAGTGGCCACCACCAAGTACTCACACATATTTGAGAAAGGAAAGAACACACTCTTAGTTGGGTCCTTGGCTTGACTAATATTGATAAATAGTTTATGACTCTAGTCCTTGCTAAGTGGGGGATCCAAAGGCCCCAAACTTACTAATAATAATCAACATCAACCGAATAATAAGCTTCTCATAGTCACTAGTTGGGGTTGTGCCCTAAATTACCATGATGAGCTCCCGCCAACTACATGAATTGTTGTTTAATGTTTATGTATTAGGTTGTATGTCTTGTGGCACCTAAAACTTTGCTATTGTGCTTTATTTTGTTAATAGTTGTATATTTTCAAGTAATTTGACTTAAGTGGAAATTCTTCACTTTTTTATAAAAAAAATTCATAGTTGTGATGGCTACATATGTAGTCTACTTTTTTTAATATTAAAATAATGTTAATATATTTTATTATTATTAATAAAAAGATTAACATCAAAATATATATTTTTTCCCCAATTTACAATATTGCTTGAGTCTTTATAATACTATATTAATTGTAAGTTCATCTAGGTGGAGAATATAATAATCATTCCTCTCAATTACTTGAACTAAATCCTATTAAAAGATTCAAATAAATTATAATTATTTCTTATGACATTCTAAATTATTATTTAAAATTAAATAAAAAAAATTCTAAATGAATAATAGAAAATTTAAATGATTATTGATTTAAAGATATTATAGTAATATAAAACATTAAATACTCATTAATTTAAAAACATTATAATTATAACTATGTAGAAGATTGTTGATTTTAAGATATCAATGTAATCTTAATTAAATCCATATAAAATAAACACTTTGACATTTTGTAGACTAAATAATCTTCAAGCAAGTACCTTGACATGGTGTAAACTAAATAACATTATAACTATGTAGAAGAATGTTGAATTTAAGATATTAATGTAATTTTAATTAAATTCATATAAAACAAGGGTTGCATGGCAGCTTAGTCCCTGCCAAGTAAAATTGGAAATGAAGAAGATAGTTAACACCCTATAATTATTGATTATGATGATTACTTTGAAACATGAATAATATGCTAACAAATGAGCTAGTTTGGTAATCTTAAAAGAAATAAGCTTCTTAAAAGAATTGGACATAGACTCACAAGGGATGGAGAAAGTCTTTTTTTTTCCATGAAATTTTTTTTCTCGATATTATATAGAGTATAAGATCGTTTACAGTGCAGAGTGAATCTCCAGAATGTAGGAAGGGCACCATGATAAAGGCGACCAGCGCACCAAATGAAAAGACTAATAAAAGGCGGCCAGCGCAGCTGTGAGAATCTCCTGTTACAAGCAGTCAAAGGTTCCAGCACTATGCAGAACAAACACTAAGTACAACCAATACAATGTAGCAGGGTGAATGTATACAGTCCCAGGACTTCGGACAGGAACACCCAGACACTACCTTCAACTCTGTAAGCAAGGTCGATCAAGAAAAAAGGACCCAGCCATATATGAGAGGCGAAGGGCTGCTAGTGAAAGTGTTGGCGAGAAAGGCACGATGAATGGCAAGGAGGACGAAGCACAATCTGGATAGCAAATCTAGAACATGGACTCAACAACCCAAGATAGATAATACACTATGCTTCGAAAAGGTTATAATAGGAGTGAGGGCTCTCGACACCTTTATCAACGTGATAAACCGAGAGACTACCAACCACACCACCTAAAGCCTTCTTGGATAGGACATCTGCAGCAGTGTTTTGGGATCTAGGAATGTGCCGAAACTCGATGGCTGAGAAATTTCTGGACAGCTTCAGGGTTCGCTCCTTCCATCCTTCGATCTGAACTGAGTGAAGCTTGCTGAGAAGATTTATCCAGTCGATAATAATCCTCGAATCACCTAACACCAGGATGTGATCTAAGGACCAAAAAGTGGAAAGAGAGAGGGAAACCTATAAGCCCAACAGTTCGGCTTTGGTGTTTGATCCCGAGCCGCAGTTTAATAGCCAGTTTGTGGTTCTAAATAGGCTGGATTTGAAGGTGCCCCCTGCCCCACAGTAAAGGCCGTTCTGCTGGGCCGCTCCATCAAAACATATGAGCGTATGGCCCTCTGCCAGATGATGGACACAAGCTTTGATTTTGGTTGGCTTAAGAGAGGACGGCCGCCAATGGAAAGAGGAGAAAATTCGATGCAAAACAGCAGGTCGATTAGGAGGTCGATTTTCAAATAGAGCTTGATTTCTTTCAATCCATATCCACCAGCAGACAATAGCTGCCAACGGGAGGGGAGCCGATTTATCAGAGTGCCACTTTGAGAAGCAGTCAATAACGGAAACGCCCTTCCACGCGGTCTGCAGAGAAAAATGCTGAGAGGTGGCTTTCCAGATATAATCAGCGAAGGAACAGTGAATTAACAAATGGTTTAAATCCTCTGATTCTATCTTGCAAAGAGGGCATCGGCTGGGGCCCTGCCAGCCTCTGTTCTGAAGCACATCCCACGTCAACGGCTTTTTTTTAACACACAGCCATCAAAACAAACGGAATTTTAGGGGGATCGACCATTTCCAGAGAGAAAGGAGCCACGGGGCCTCCACACCATCAGCTGTGGGCGGTAGGAGGGCCAAATAAGCATTTTTGACTGTTAGAAGACCTGGTGCATCTCCCCCGGCCCACAGTAGAGAATCAGGAACGTTTGTAAGGGAGACCCCAGCCGACTTCAAAGCTGTAGTGAAAACATCCCATTCGGTAGCAAGCTGTCCCTATAGAGAAAGATCGCTGCTATGGATCCAAGCACCGGGTAGGAGAGGAGATAGCGAAGGTATTTTAGCTTGCGCCAAAGTGTGGAGATTTAGTAAAGAGAGCTGTGTTCTGAGAGAGGGCGATAGAATGGAAAGATTTTCCAGCCCAAGAATTTTATCTCTACCAATTTGAATGTCATTACCTGTGCCAGGCTTCCATCGAAGCCAATGGAGGACCACCAGAGCAGCTTTGATCAGGCCTTTCCAGAAAGGAGAGGCACGTCTCAGCTCGAAGGAAGGTTTTCGTAACCAGCTGAGGATAGGTAAAGATCCAAGGTATTTGTCTGCAGTGATCCTGTGCCAAATGCTGTTATATGAGATTGCTCGCCAGAATGAGCAGGCCAGGAGGGCCGAGTTGAAAAGCTGAAGATTCCTAAGCCCCCAGCCCCCTTCCTTTCGGGGTTTTGATATGGACTGCCAGCTGCAGAGATGTAGATGTCGCTTACCTGCAAGATCATTCCAGAGGAAATTGATAGAGAGCCTCCGGAGTAAGG
>SNQJ01S0044520.1:58378-72674 GCA_010110895.2 Picea sitchensis | reverse complement strand
GCATTTTTGTTGCTGTTGTCGATGGTCAGTGGAGTCCTGTTGACCGGTTGTTGCCTTTCCTGGACGAGGCTGTCCATTCTCTGTTGGAACCATTCTTCGATGTAGCTTTTCATGGGGGCTGTGTTGATTTCATCCCGCATTTCTATTTCGTAAAGGTCGTTTTCTAATTTCCTTAGATCCAATGAAATACTATGCAGACTCTGTTCAATTTCTTCATTGTGTGTCGCATAGTCTAGTACCCAGCGCTCATGCTCATCTAGACAATGTTCAGCTATGCCGTAAAACTTTTCGAAAGACAACCCCTTTAAAATATCAACTTGTTCTTGGAAGGCTTCTTTGGTGATTGACAAGGATTTGAGAATTAAGTTTGGATCTTGAACCTCGTTGGTAGTTCCGGCTAAGTCCATCTGGAGTAGGCTTGTGAATAAATCTTCCTTTTCTGATATGACTTGTTTACATGATTTGACAATGAGCTCCAGGTTGTTAACTTTCTTTTGCCAGCATGCTTTTACTTTTTTGGTTCGCTTTGGGGAGGGGAGTTTCTCTTGTCTTCTTTTTAGTTCCAATGTGTTGACGACATAGTTGGCAAAAGGGCCAGTACCTGATCACAGAAATGTTGTTCATTTTTTAAATTCTCCTCCAAATGTTGCAGGAAATCATTGGCCTTCTTTCTGAAGGAAACTAAATTTTGTGATGTTTCCCAGGCTTCAGTAAGTAGCTGCATTCTTTTGTTGATGTTATTCTCTACAAGGGCTCTAGAGCATGCAAGGAGGGTAGAGAATTCTTTCATCTTGGCTGCAGTGGTAGCAGGCACGATTTTTGCCGAAGGACTGGCAAATTTTGGGGTTGCAATGAAAGCCTGCTCATATTCGTTGAGACAGTCTTTCCGATTGGCAACTTTCGTCTCAATTCCTACAATGGAATCATGAAGAATTTCACCAGTCACCTAGTGAAATGAGGAGATTTGGGACGACCGCATTTCCCTAAAGTTAATCTCTTTGCGAGATTTGCCCTTCCTATTTGTTACATCTCTCTTTTCAATGACCATAGTTTTAGATTGGTTGTCAAAAATAACACTTTGGATTACGAAGGATTCATCTACGTCAAAAAAGTCGGTCTCAGATATTTCCACCGCGGACGACCCAATTTTCTACATGTGCTCAGTTTCAATTTCAAGTTGGATTTTTCCACTTTCAATCTCGAGTTCCTCCGCCTGCCCTGCATTGTTTTTTCTCTTCTTCGTCAGTGGAATTTTGTGAGAACTATCAATATTCATGCGAGGAGGGTTCTTATCTCCTCCTCCGTTTGAAGATTTATGGGTTGCTTTCTTATTGGGGTGGACCGTCGAAGCGATGCTCCGTGATGTCGTGCTCTTGGGAGTGTTGGCAGGGGACTGGGTACTCTTCTCACCAGATACTTTTCCATGTTGTATGTACAATTTAGTCGTGCTTTGCAATGTCTCTGCATCACAATCGACAGAACTAGAATTGTTGTCGACACTGTCCCTGTCTTGGGTCAGGTATCTATGCATAAAAGAGGTGTTAAAGACAACAACCAATAAATGTTCTTGAAAAATGCCATTAGGGTCAAACCCTTTTAGCCTTTTAGCGTACGTTAGGTTCAATTTCTTGAAATGGGTAGCAAAATCGTCAATCTTGTTGATGTTTCTGTAGACGAAGTCTCCGACTTTCCAAGGCAAAGGAATGAACTGTTTTTTTTTTCTTGTCATGGAAAAAATGCAACCAGTGGTTGTATTGCCTTGCTATTTCTGCAACAAACATCTTGTTCGTGATGTGGCATGGAAGGAAGGCAAGATTTTCCTTAGAGCCAAAGACCATGAGGACACTTTGATTTTCCTCTTGCTCAAGTGTGCCCTTCCTATTCAAAAACTTGGTTTCCTGGCCAGACATCCGCGGAGCATCCTTGCCTAACAGTAAATCTTTGAAAAATGAGACAAAGCCATTAAAAACTTCATAAAAACAATAGGAGGCCTTGTGCCTCTAGAGGGCCTGGTACCAGAATGTTACTAGGTCGAATCCACAGTTTATTTTGTTGGAAAGAGAAAGTTTTGGAAAGGGGCAGCAATGCACAATTGCGAAAAATAAGTAGGATGACATATAAAATTTATTCAATTCTTTGAATCGTGACAACTGGGAACAAAGCTCAATGGAAATTAGCTTCCCCCAATCGAAAATGTATTATTCCTTGAGTGTGAAATACAAAATATAAATAATTATATGGGAAATGCTTGTCGTGGATGCATGTCCCGTTATTCTTGTAAACAACCAAGCAATTTCCCAGAATGGATTTCTAAAGGAACTTACCTACAACCTTGTGATATATTCAGGAACTATTGTCAGGTCTTCGAGGAAGTCGGCTAAGATGTTCATCCCGTTATTATGTTTTTCTAGAAACTTCTTGCAGTCTTGTCCTCTGAAGGTCAATGTTGGCTTCAATAATTTTAACATCTCACGAAAGACCTAAGGTGACAAAGAAACATAAGAATGGTCGCGCAGTGGAATAATTATTTGGCCTGGAATATATTTTTCGGTGCACCAAGAGACCACCTCCTTACAGTCAAAAACCTCAGGGATGTAGCCTGCACAGGCGATTCCAGAGGTCCAAATCACTTCGTTCTGGGAGGAATGGGATGAATAGTAAAAGTATGCCCTAGACCACTGGAATTTTTGGTCCTCATGTGTGAACACATTTATTGTATCTCCACAAAACTGTTGTCGACCTATTGCCATAAGTCTACAAGAACGTTTGTTTTCTTCAGACGATGAGTGAAATGAAAAGTTGGAAGGGATAATATAACCCTACGCAAATTTTGGTCTGAAGCGTGTGAATGGGAGATGTCCTTGAGACTTTTATTGATTAATGACAATTTGGACGGCTGTTGCATGATGCGTTGTTAACATTAAACACTAGAAATTGCATACATAGAAAATGCGAACATGACGGATATTGCAATCAACGATTAAGCATTGTAGATTTCTTGAGCAGCCCAACACGACGACGCGTGTTCGAGATGAACAATTGAAAGGGACAAGATAACTCTCCACACATCTTGGTTTAATGCATAATAATGGGAGATCTCCTCGAGTGTTTCGCCCATTAATGACAATGTTGAAGGTTCGTGCATGGCCAGCTGTTAGCATGAAAGGTTTCTAATTGCATAGTAAGAAAGTACGGAGGTCGCGGGCACGGGAAAAAAACAGCTACAAAATAGGGTTGCAAGGTACAACCGTTGAAGGTGAGGGCACGAGGGTCAAATTGTATGTATCGAAACTTTTTGAGTGCAATTCACATAACAATGAAGAGGGTATGGTAGGACAACCAGAAGGATAGGAAGTTAGTGGGGATGGAAGGCAGCGAGAGATACTTTGAAACATTTGTGAGCCGTGGTAGAGTGAAGCTTGCGATTTCGACGAGCCCATGCTGGAATTGTAGATCATGAAAGTTTTGAGTGCAAGATGTACACAATGTAACAAGAAGAAGAGTTCGAAACCACGAACTCGCCAACCATGGCCATAAAATTGATCAAGTATGGAAAGCAAAAGCGTTCAGTTAGATTCGTCGTCTGATTATATAGATGGAGATAAAGATATGTCAACTCGCCAATGTTGGAACCCGCGATCATAGAAAGGCAACTAAGTATATAACCACAAAGTGATAATACAAGGGAAGAAAAGGGAAGAAGGATCAACGAGTCCGCGGTGGGATTGTAAATCACGAAAATTTTGAGTGTGATATGTATATCACGGAACAAGAAGAAGCAGAGTTCGAATGCGCTAATGGACAAACCAGTGAAGAAGAAAGCAATAGAATTGGCTAAGTATGGAAAGCAATAGCGGTCGGTTGGGTTCCTTGTGTTGAGCCCACCCGCTCGAGAACCCTCGATCCAAAATGTCGCTAAGTATGGAATGCGGGATCCGTACATGCTCTATAAGATATCATGTCCATACTTTATAGTCCCATAGTACATGGAAAGAAAAAAAGGGAAAAGGACGAAGTAGTTAGCAGTGGAATTATAGATCACGAAAATTTTGAGTGGAAGATGTATATAACGGAACAAAAAGGAACAGAGTTCAATTGCGCCAACTCGGCAACCGCGGGCATAAATTTCACTAAGTATGAGGGAACATGTGTAGATCCCTCATTCCATACTTGGACATTTTTTTTATTGCGGGTTCGTGGCCTGTCGGGTTGAAAATTAAGTATCTATTGTTTCCTGTCCTACAAATAGCACCCAGACTTCTGCGATATACAAATTGACAGGAGGACCTACAGGCTGTTTAGCTGAACATTGCATTTGTATTGTTCTAGAACATATGTTGATGCCTCATTCCATACTTAGGCACTTTTTTTATCGTGGGTTCGCGACCTGGCAGGCTGAAAATAGAGTCTCTATTGTTATGTGTCCTACAAATAGCACCCAGACTTCCATGATATACAAATTGACAGAAGGACCTACGGGCTGCTTGATCGAACATTACATTTGTATTGTTCTAGAACATATGTGGATCCCTCATTCCATACTTGGGCACTTTTTGGATCGCGGCCTGGCGGGCTAAAAATTAAGTATCTATTGTTTCGTGTCCTACAAATAACACTTGCACTTCCGTGATATACAAATTGACAGACGAACTTGTGGACATGAGTCTCTATATAAAGTAGGGACATGAGATTTTATAGAGCATATGCACATCCCTCATTCCATACTCAGGCACTTTTTGGATCGCGGGTTCGCGGCCTAGCGGGCTAAAAATAGAGTCTTTATTGTTCTGTATCTTACAAATAACACTCAGACTTCCGCAATATACAAATTGACAGGAGGACTTGCGGGCTGCTTCGCTGAACATTGCATTTTTATTGTTTACAGATGCTAATCCCTATCAACTATTTAACATATCCAAAAAAAAATATTTTCAATACTAGATTATTAATATTAATTTTTGATATTGCAGAATTTAATTAGACGAGAAAGTTTGTACAATCTGGTCGGGCGACCGATATAAAAGTTTTCTGACAAACGAGCAATACATAGTGAACATGTACTTTTAGAAAGTATGGACAATAGATTTTATAGAGCATATGTGGATCCCTCATTCCATACTTGGGCACTTTTTGGATTCCATAATACCCATACTTCCACGATATACAAATTGACAGACGGACTTGTGAACTCCACGTCTGGCGGGTTCAAGATTGCAATTGTTTAGGGATGCTCATCCTATCTAACTTTTTCTAAAAACATTATTTTCAAATACTAAATTATTAATATTAACTATTGATATTGTACAAGTGAATTACATTAAATTATTAAAGGATGTTAAATCACTTATTTTTTAAAAAATGAACGAAACAAAAGAAAGTTTTTTTTTAATTCTATCAAGGCAAGCATAACAAGGACCAATTTGAATTTTAAGGACCTATTGTTCATATGATAGCACAATTGAACTCCAGACAACATATATTCATTGATTTCAAATTATTCCAGGATATTAATTTTACCAAGTTCATCAAATAAGCACAAAATGCTAAAACAATGACCAATTTGAATTTTAAGAGCCTCTTGTTGGTATGATAGGACAGTTGCACTTTGCACACTATATATTCGTTGATTTCAAATTATTTTAGAACAATAATTTGACCAAGTTCATCGATCAAGGAAATCTGCTAAAGCAAGCCACATAGTACATTTGCATCACAGAGGCATAGAAATTATCAGGCGGATATGCGTGCCAGCTAGCTAAAAAAATCAATTATATTGTTCGTGTCCTCCAAAGAACAGATGGAGTTCCAGGGTATACAAATTGACAGACAAAGCAGATAACCAAGAACCAACCATACTTTAAATAGGCTGCAAGCAAGTTCCCAAAAGGTTCCATAGAGCAGAACCCATCGACCTTTGCACCAAACAATTTGATATACAAAGAAAAGATGTTGCCACATTAGTTTTCTCTTGCATCTGGTATATGGTAGCGCACGAACCCTGCAACCGCCCATCATAGAAAGACAACTAAGTATAAAACCAGAAAGACATAATGGATGGGAAAAACAAAAGGGGGAAAGAGATAAGTATCTGATAGTCGAAAAAAACTTTTATTTTTATTTTTTATTTTTATTTTTTCGTTTATTAATGGCAATGTTTTCGAACCCCTGCTGGGTTCTCACTAGTAAAAGCATTAACTGCAAATCACTGAAGTTCTTTGGCTGCAAGATGTATATGACAGAACATGGGACATAGGTGTTGGGTACCGCGAACCCGGGGCCTAGTGCCCAGATAACTGGCTAAGTATTGGCCAAGACAAAGGTTTGATATCTATTTCAATAGTATTCATACTAGTATCTATCAATGGAGAAAATTTTCATATTTATCTGAATAGTATTCATACTAATATATATTAATGGATTGTTTATGTTTCAAATGCAAATGATCTCCCAATTTACAAGATGCTCTTTGGTTTGCAAATTTCGTTGAAACCACAAATTTTTTTATTGCAACATGTACATAGTGCAACAAGAAACATGAATTTGCATTGTGGTCTCAACGAGATGAACTTCTTATCATCTATTCATCTTGTATTGCTTGCAATGACATGAGCAAACGCCGACTCTCCATAAACAACCATATCTAAATTAAATTAAATGCAATCAATATTTGGTGTGACTTCAGTAATTAAAGCATAAATTGCAGACTACGAAAGTTCTTTGGCTGCAAGATGTATATGACGGAACAAGGAACATAGTTTTTTAATACCGCAAACCCAAACATAATTGCCTAAGTTTTTTGTATTTATTCCAATAGTATTGATATTAGTATATATGCACGGATATTATGAAATAGAAGAAGTTGCAATATATTCAACATATTGAACATGAACATTGCGTTAACAGTTGAGTTGCTTATGAAAAATTATTCTTAAATGTAAAATGTAAAGAAAGAACAGACCAATCTTTATTTAGATTGAAGTAGTGGGCAGCAGAAAGAAAAGCTTGTCGTTCATGTTTAACGACACAGGGGAAGAAGGTACAAAATACAATTAAAACAAATACAAGAAATTGTAAAATACTGAAATATGTACATTGATGAAGCTTCCTGACAGTTTTCTTGACGTTCAAAATCTTTATTCGGAAAAAACGAGTTGAATATCAATTTTGGGTTTTGTATTTAATTGGTGTTGCCAACTACATCTATCCCAGTTTTTTGAATACCTTGTCTCTTCCACTTATGGCCTGCTTGCAATGGCTGCTTATTCAATATTCCATTCTTTGTCAAGTATTAATTTCCTTTTGCTGTCGAAAAGTTGGGGTTTAAGGTGCTTTCCTTCCAATGTTCCCGACCCTTGACATCTGAGACAACTTAGAAATGTGATTCAAGCCGATTTCAAAGTGGACGAAGTCATTTTATGTCACAACAACTATGGCAGGGGAAAAAATTCAAGTACATAGTGACTAGTATTCTCCCTGTATTCGATCATCTGTTTGGTTGAAAAGCTTGCCTGAGGATTTGTATGTTGAACTTCTTTGTTTTATTATAGTAAATTGTAAGAAACGTCCAACCCATATGAAAAATGCAAATCTGTTGAGGTACATAACTTCTTCGGGCAGCAGAGGTGTGGAAAGTGCATCAATTGTTGCAGAACGCACCAACACAACTCTGGCAACTGTATCAAATGTTGTAAATGACATCAAAATATATATTTCCTCATAACGGTGGAGGTATGGCGACCCACAGAAAGGTTTGGAATGTTCGGAGGTGACGCCAAATATACAGAGTCTGTAATTACATCCAGAGGAAACCGAACAAACTTTGACAAAGAACATGGCTTTCTGTCAAGTCGGTAACCAGACCCACATGTAGCTCATCAAACTTTGAAATATAAACTTTTGTAGTGATAATATGTCATTTTATCCACCCATACAGTTTCTGTTACTTGCCTCTGGTTACATTTTCAAATGGAGTAATATTTTGCATCATTTACAAACATGACATGTCATTTTGCAAGCCACTGTAAATGCACCGTCCTCGAGGAAAACAAATTCTTCTGGGATCTGTACAATTCGATACACTTGCCAAATCTGTGTTGTTGGAAGAAGCTATATACTTAAATGAAGATCTATTTTGCACGTGACCTCAAAATCCATTACAATTCCCAGCAAGAAAACAAAGAAGTTCAACAAACAAATCTCCAGGCAGCCTTTTCAACCAACCAAAGATCGAACACAGGGAGAACACCAACCAGAACATACTTGTTCTTTTTTTTTCATCCTCTCTGAGTTTCTCTTGTATAACAAAGTTTTTTTTTTACTCAAAGATCACATTACATAAAACCAGTCTCTCTTCTTTCATTTGCCCCTCAATCACATCTCTAAGTTGTCTTACATGTCCATGACCAGAAACATTAGAACGAAGGCACCCTAAAGCACAACTGTTTGATGATAGAGAGAAATGGCAATAAGTATTTAAAAGCAACGCTGGATGATCTTTAGTAGATTTTGTGTTGATTCGTTTTAATGACAGATGTTCTCGATATTTTAGCTTATTAATGCTAATCTTTTCGAATATGTACGTTGAATAATGACTAGCAACACGTATTAAAATTCCCATATTCGAGCAAATTCTCAAATCTGACATCTAAGATATGCACAATATTAAAGAGGGACATGACGTCAAGGCCTCTGTGGTTGACACGTTCATGAACTATGCTGAAGCTTTTAAGAAAACTAAAACTGCAGAAGCAAAAAAAAAAAAAAAAAAAAATCGCAAATTCAAAATGCAGGCAAAAAGAAATTACCAGATCCCATAATATTTGCCTGCCTATTCATTTTAATGGGAGATGTACTCGAGCTTTCCAGTTATTAAAGCCTATCTAGTCGGTTCTGACTTTTGAAAGCATATTTAATGTGTATTGGGAAGCGATGAAGGTAGCGGGGATGGATCCCTATGTAAAAGACGATACTGCTATTTTTCTGTGTTTTTGTGCACGAGTGTATGTAAAACGTACGTAAAGAAAAGTAATTCGAGAATGCTATTTTTTTTGGACATGAGCCCTTGAAATTCAAATAGTCTGCAAGTCTGATTGTCAATTTGTATATCGCACAACTCTTCGTGCTATTTGTAGGACACATAACAATAGAAGCCGAATTTAGAGCCCGCCACCTCGAGAACCCGCGATCCAAAAAATGCTTACTTTTTTTTTTGTGTGTTTTTGTCCTGCAGTTTATGTAAAACGTACGTAAAGTAAACTATTTCGAGAGTGCTAAATTTTTTGGACACGACACCCTTAAAATTCAAATAGTCTGCAAGTCCAATTGTCAATTTGTATATCACGGAGCTCTCCGATTGTCAATTTTCAGCCGTCTACCCCAAGAACCCACAATGCAAAAACTAGCTAAGTATGGGACGAGGGCTCTGTGCATGTTTTATATATCTACTTTATAAAATTACATATTTCCTATGTTTAATTTATGTTGTCCAGGAAACCTATAATTTCATAAATTTCAATCTGTTATGTCCAGGAGCCCTTCTTTTAAAGAAAACTAATTCGGGAATGCTAATGTAAACACTAAACACGACATGTCATAGTTCGATACAACCTATCCATGAAGCCGCATCCATAAAACTGGCTAAGTATGCAACCGAATGACGGTCGGTCGAAATGATCGCGGAACTCTCTATGTTATTTGCTGGGCACGGAACAACAGAAGCCCAATTTTCAGCCCGCCACCCCGACAACCTGTGAGCATTAACTTATGTTGTTCATGAAACCTATAATTTCATAAATTGCATTCTCTTCTGTCCAGGAGCCCTTCTTTTAAAGAAAACTAATTCGGGAAAGCTAATTTATACACTGAACATGACTTGTCATAGATCGATAGAACCTATCCGCAAAGTTGCATCCATAAAACTGGCTAAGTATGCAACTGAACAACATTCGGTCGGAATGACCACATAAACGCGAGAAACTATAGAGTCAAAAACACAGTTTACAAGAGGAAAATAAAAGGGAGAGAACAACTATATCTCTCACACAGCAAAAGGCACTCTCATAACTATGAAACCATAGTAACACAAAATCCATGGAAAAAGCATCCGCAGCTATGAAATATACTTTGAGGCCGACAAACTCTGCTTCAACGCGTAAGAGATGCAATTTACATCGTCTGCAATTTTTTACTCTGTTATTTTATCTTAATAGTATTCTATGCAATCTCCACTGCAAAAAAATGCAACCAGAGATCCAACTACAGATGCAGCATGTCAACATTGCAAACCCTGGGCAAACAAGAACAAGAAGCAAATAAGAACCCAAGTGCAGGCGCAAAACGAGAACCCTACAAATAAGGCCCAACTGCAGGCGCAAGACCAAAACCCTGCAAAGACGAATCAAGCAACAATAAACAACATACAACGAAGAAAGAAACAAACAAAAACCACTCCCCCAGGAACGATGTTGTTCCAATCGCGATTGCATAAACCCAAACGTGCAAACCGCAACAACACGAACAGGCAAGCAAGAACAACAACAACATGCAAATAAGAAATCAGTGCCATGCAAAAAACAAGCATGGACCAGTGAACCAACAATGCCGTAGGAGCATACAAATTTTAAAAACAGAAGAAAATGTCTTGTAACAAGCCTGTTAGGTAACCATTCAACACTACCAAGCCTGTTAGGTAAACATTTAAGTCTGTCAGAAATGCTCTGTAAACATTTAAGAAAAAAATTCAATGTGGCAGGTCTCTGACGTATCCCAAAAAATTTATTATATTTTTTGTAACAATAGTTCAAACACCAGAGAATGTATTGGAAGGCCAAAATTTCGATATGCCACCATATCAAACATTGCCATAAATTTACCTAGCATAAAATGCTAAACCAAACATTCGAATTAATGCTAGCACTAATCCACCTTCGATGAATGCATAACAAAATATATGATTCAAAAATACCATATACGATCAAATACCTTGGATATGCCAACATATATAACATTGGGAATAGCAAAGTTGACAATAAGACCTCCAATCCCTTGTCCAATCAGATTATGACAAATATGGTACTTTTTTTTTATATAAAAATCGATGTTTTCAGTTCCCTGGTTCCAATAATAGATAATATGGAAATATTTGTGGTCAAATGACAGACTAATATGAAGTCAATGATTTATCGATCGCTATAGTCCCTCTATGCCTACGACAGGGACTAATAAAAGATTAGAAGGAAAAAAAGGTTAAAATATAAAAGAAAAAATAAAGAAGAACTAGGAGGAAGATAGGGAGAATTCAAGAAAGAAATGTCAAAAGGTTTAAGGAAGAGATTGAAGGAAAAGATTAAAGGAGGAAAAAAAAGAGAGGAAAAGAATAAAAAGTGGGGGTGAGATTAAAGGAGAACATAAAAGAGAAAAAATAAATTAAAGTAGAGGGTGAGTGACTAAAGATAAGAGAGAGGAGATTGGAAGGCTGCAGAGGAAACAAGAAAGGAAGAGATTAAAGGAAAACATTAAAGGAGAAAAAAGAGAAAATAAAAATAAAAAGATGGAGTGAAATTAAAAAAGAACATAAAAGAGAAAAAACAAATTAAAATTTAAAATAATTGTAGTGTTTGTAGATTTCAAGAGCTTCCCAAATAAAAAAAGAGTGATAAAATATTAATACTAGGATTTTAGTTTGATCAAATAAGATATTTTGAATTGTAGGAGTATAATAAAAAATTTAGATATCACGTTATAATCTAATTTATTGTATAATAAATAAGTGTTAGATGGAAGACGATTTTAGTTTGATCAAATAAGATATTTTGAATTGTAGGAGTATAATAAAAAATTTAGATATAACCTTATAATCTAATTTATTGTATAATAAATAAGTGTTAGATGGAAGATGTATAAGTCAAAAAAGTTCTATGGTTATGCATGCCCCACAATTTACTAAACTTATTTATGAATTTATGATTGTTAGATATAATATTATAATATACTTTATTGTATAACAAACATGTACAATTATGTCAAAGAATTAGATACAACATTATAATCTAATTTATTGTATAACAAATATGTACAATTATGTCAAAGAATTAGATACAACATTATAATCTAATTTATTGTATAATAGAAAAATGTTACATGAAGGGAAAAATGTCCATTATCGTGCATGCCCCACAATTTATTAAACTTTTTATTTATAGTCACTTGTACCTATTTTTTTTTAAGGAAATAGGTTAAATGATAATGTTTAATTTGTAATGAAAATAAATACAATTAATAATAAACTATTTAAAAACTCTATAAAATTTATTAGTAACATTATATATAAGATATAATCGAGATATATATATATATATATATATTTATTTATATTTTCATTTTTTTTAATTATTTTTTTATTTTCATTTTTTTTTTTAAATAATATATAAAATAATCAAATATAAAGTTAAATTCTTTTATATTTAAATTAACAAACAATAACTTCGAATGGGGTGACACATAGAGTACATGTGTCGTTGGATGGGGTGAATATGAGGGCAGTTAAAGTCCTTCGCGACCACCCTCTTCTCCTGTCCAGTCGTGATGGTTAGTTTGCATGAGCGCCAAGGTTTAGTGCGTTGGGTCTTAATGAAGACTTAGGCTCGGCTCCTTGACATCAATATGAAACCGGTAATTGCCATTACTCTTGCACTAATGGCTACTAGAGTCATCAAATCCTCCGTCCTCCTGGTCTTTTTGTCCTATGGGAAGTTCTATATCGGGTATTTGGGCGTTATGCACAGTATCATTTTGCTTGTTCTGCTCCACGCCTTGGCTCGCATTGCTGGTGTTTCTGTCCACTTGGTGTTTTGCTCAACCATGCATCACGAGAGAGGCAAGCCTTGGCGAGGGCCAACCTATTACAATTGGTTTGGTAGACACAAATGCCCGAGACCAGCTTCTCTAGCTCTCATACCAAGCGGCTCAGACCACTTGAGTTCTTTTGGTTATAATTGGTTTGAAAAGGCTCAACCAGAGCCCCGTCCTTCTAGTACAAAGGGTCTCCATGGCGGGTGCCCGATGGAAGAAGAAATTCCGCCCAATTGGGAGGAAATTCTGCCTTTCCTGCCGTCAACTGCCTTGGAGCACCGACTTGCCACCTGCACCACTACGCCTTTCCAGGAGCTAGTCGAGACATGCTGCACTATGGAAGAAGAAGTCTCGCCTTCGGAGGAACACTCGGGACATAATTCGACCGATACCATAAATGAGGACCCTGCCACGGATTCCGTCGCTGTAAATGACCTCGTCGCTGCTACCATGGATGAAGACCCTGATGATGAACTTGCTCATGATGATGAAGCTGATGAACAAACTCACCCAACTCCCAGCTCTTGCAGATTTACAGAAGACCACCTGGTCTTGATCTTTGAGATGAGAAAGGACCTGGCAGAGCAACAACACCGCCAAAGCATCTTCAACAAGCGTTTGGATGCCCTGTATGACTCCCTGTCAAGCGAGCTTGAGAAGAGTCGATGCCCGACTTGCTGCCAGCCTTTCGTCTTCCGACTTCGCCAAGATGAACGTCAGGGTTTGCCCCGTGTCTAACACTTTCACATGTTTTTTCTTGGTTTAATGGCTAATTTTTTGCAATTTTTGCAATTTTAGCATACTGCAGTCTTTGGTTCAGGTTCGATAGGTGGCTGGGACACTTAGTCCACCGCCTATTCTAGTTTCCATGTTTGTGGCAAAACAAGTGACAAGTCCCCATGTCTGTATGTCAACAATTGTCGTTTTTTCTTAAAGTTTTGGAACAATAAACAATCATCTTATCCACACGATTTGATTTCCACTACATAACAGAAGAGTTGATGTGTTATAATGTACACTCAAACACATATGTTTTTTACTAAAACAAAATAATACAATATTTTTATTTTAAAAAAAAATTAACTAACAATAAATCATTTAAAAATTTATTATTTTCAATTATATTTCTAAAAAGACTAAGTCAATCATATTCAAAACACTTACATTTAAAAATTTATTATTTTCAATTATATTTCTAAAAAGACTAAGTCAATCATATTCAAAACACTTACAAGTAGCTTAAAAGAAAATCCCAATCTGACTACAATATAAATATGTATAAGTTGTAAATTTTAAAAATGACAATTAATATTTAAAAACAAAATCTCATAAAAATAATATCCATGCCGAGCCATATAATATGAGAGTTTTAAAAACCGCCATTTTCCTTTCACAGTCAAGAGGTTTTAGTGTCTATTCAACTTTTCAAAAAACATAATATATGAAA
>SNQJ01S0044520.1:22901-34418 GCA_010110895.2 Picea sitchensis | reverse complement strand
TGGCATGGGGGGGCCTTCTAAGTGGATTTTCACTCTTCCAACTTGGGAAATACATTAGAAATCATTTTCCCACTCTCTCTCATGACTTTAGACACTTTTACAATTTTTTGGCTTTTTTACCTTAGCCAATTATTTGCTGACTTTTGACTGACTTGGACTCCTCATGGACAATGACCTAGCAAAACTTGTCCAATTGAGATAAAACTTGGTCCAAAGGTGTAGGGGGTCATAAGCCATTTGATTTGAGTACTCACACCCCTATACAAAATCCATAAGGACCAAATTTTTACATTTTTCATAAAAATAATTAAAATTTCCAATTTACGGAAAATTTTAATTATTAAAAAATCCTATCAAAACCTAATGGAATTCCGCAAAACTCTAGGAGATGTCTAGCATGGTCATTTACAACACTTCTAGACCTTAGTCATCTACTGGGCTCGATCATTAGAACACCTTTGACCACTTTGGAGGATTATTGAGTGAAAAACTCGAGTAATTAAAATTGTTGAAAAGCAAGATTAATTACCTGAGGAAAAAAATACTCGATGAAAGGACTTCTCTAATGATAGAGTCCTAGGCAACTAAATAAAACTTGACCCATTCCAACATATTACAAAATTATCCCATGCGGGGGAGTAGACATTCCGTGGACACAGAGAGAAGTGTTGGGGGAAAAATTGCCCTGTTGAGCCATAAGTCTTCAAACTTGTCATACCACAAGGTACATATCTTCATGATACATGAAGTTGACACCTAGTTGAAATAGGTGGCCAACACCTCCCTAGCTAGGAGGGAGTGTTGATATTATGGTAGCTGCGAGAGGTATCAACCTCCCTGTGTAACCTCTGATTAGATTGGAATATTCCGGAAGCTAGAGAAACCCTAAACATATGTGTAAAAACCCCAGAAGATAAGTTGACTCAATAAAATAATTAATATTAAAGTGTTAGTCTCTAAAAGGAGAAGTCGGCCTAGACAGGTGAAAAAGAGCAATATAAAATAGAGGGTGCTTGAGATCATTTGGACACTCACTCACTCACAAGCTCACACAAGTCTAGTGGTGCGCAAGTCTAGAGGAGGAGTGCAGCTGGGTATTGGTCTTGGTTTATGGTTTTGGACTTTCTGCTTGGTGCACTACCGTTGGAGAAAGATGCGCTATCTCTTGGTTATTTGTTGGGACTGCTTCCAGAATCATTCTATCTATCAAAGGTTATGGTGCTCGGGGGTGGCTGTATGCCTATGGTTGGGTGACAATATTGTGATATTGTCTATGGTTAAACGAGCCATCTTAACAGGGAATAGTTCCTTATGGCATGAGGTGTGTGGGAGATGGGGAGTTACTGCTACATGGATTTGTAGATTCAGATTTGGCAGGAGATGCAGGCACATGGGAGAGTACTTTAGGTTACTACTTTAGCTTGGGATCAAGTATGATTTATTGGTTTAGTGGGAAGTAGTGGATAATTGCACACAGTTCAACTGAAGCAAAATATATGGTAACATCATCTGCTTGTTGTGAGGCCATTTGACTTCTGAAGTTGATTGGATAGTTGACTGATCAAATGTTGGAGCTCACTGTTGTGTACTTTGACAACTAGAGTTGCATTAGGCTCTTTGAGAATCCAATGTTTCATGATTGCTCCAAGCACATAGATATCTGATACCATTTCCCGAGAGATTGAACATATAAGGAAGCTACATTCTTGACTACGTTAAGATTGATTTGCAGGATGTGGACATTCTGACGAAACCCCTAGCAAAGGGGAAGTTCAAGGTTTTGATAGAGAAGCTCAGGTTGGTGGAGAACACCTTCCTTGCAAAGAGGGAGTGTTAGTGTTTGGTTGCTTCTAGTTGTTCTCCTAGGAAGTTGGCGCTCTAGTGAAGGAGGGCGCATTAGTGTTGAAGGGGATTCCTTGTAGCATGGGTGTGCCACATGGGAGAGATTCTGTTACACCCTATGACAATTTTTTTACACTTATGATAGTTATGACAAATTTCTCTTACACAATTATGACAGCTTTATGACAGATTCCTCTTAACAGTTATGACAGTTACAACAGATTCCTTTGTTGGAAGAATGTGTAAGAACTATTCTAGGCATAGGTAGGGTGCTCCACTAGGAGAGATTCCTTGGGATGTGGGGCAGCACCTTTCAGGCTACTATTAGCGAATCGTTTTGTAACTCCCCTTCCCTCTTCTCAAGTTTGACTAGGTGAGGGTGAGCACACTAGTTAGGGTTTTTCATTCTTGCATGTGTGTAGTGTGAGTGTGCCTAAGCCTTGAGAGAAGCTATTGTAGTCCCTTGAGGACATTATTATATTTTTCTTATGTCACTATGTGTGAATGAGAAGATAGAATTTGCTGTTCCAAATCTCTGTTTGCTGTCCACTACATTCATGTTGCTGTTTGTGTAGACTTGGGCAGATTTGATCTATTTGCAGGGCTGATCTCATCTCTTCAGAGTTTTCCATTCAACATTGTTGTTTATGACGATCTAAGGCTTTGATTGGTGTTTCAGGATTTCTGTTTCAGTGATAGGAAAAATTCATTATAGATCTGTGTATCAGGTGGATGTAAAATTACAACATTAGAAAGCTTGGGCGGCTCTTTGTCTGGAGAATATGATTCTGGATTATTTGGGGTAGGCTGTATGTCATTAGCTTTCCATGTTACCATTCTTCTACTATTAGTGCTTTTTTATTATTTATGCCCCCGTTTTGAACAGGTTTCCAGGCTCTTTCCCCCTTCCAATTGCCATCTTTTCCTGCAAGATTGTCTTTTTCAGAGATGTGTGGCTTGCCTTTCTTTTTACCTACCTTATTCCACTTGTAGTCAACATCTTGTTCTTTGGCGGGTTCATGGTTTATATGTTTATATGGTGGGTTCATAGTTTATCTTGTTCTGATTATTGCCATTTTTATTGTCTTGTTTATTTGGACTTTATCTGTTCTTTTAACACCATTTTAGAGGACAGTCCTTGATTAAGCAATTGGTGGCAAAAGAAAGCAAAACAAGCATTTGGAATGTGGAGGTAAAATACCTCTTGCATGTGGACTCTCCCCGGTAAGTGAAGCCAGATTTCTGAAGAAGGTTCCTGTTCAAATCAACATCGATGTAGACTTTTGCATTGGGACTCCATGAAATTAAAAACATGTATTTTATTTTATAGAGAGCAAGGTCAATTCTTCTTGCCCGAAATGACTTATTTTCAATCACCTAGATGCAACTCACAGGGCACTATATGTGGTAGGGTGTATCACTCTTTTTGTTTTCTTAAATAGAAATTTCCATGTGGAATTTAACATTGGTATCTTTGAGTTATCTGTATCTGAAGCTTGTAAATAAGATGTCATGTTTAATAGACAAATCAAATTCTATCTGAACAATTGTGAGAAAACTTTTGGTCGGGTTGATTGTGGTTTGGACAGTGATGCATGCAGAATTTAAATTTTGTTTTGTTAGAGATTTGGAAAAGGAAACGAGTATTTCTTTATTTAGCTATTATTGGAAGCTCTCCGTGAGAAAACTTTTGGTTGGGTCAATTGTGGTTTGGAGTCTGGACAGTGATGCATGCAGAATTTAAATTTTGTTTTGTTAGAGATTTGGAAAAGGAAACGAGTATTTCTTTATTTAGCTATTTTTGGAAGCTCTCCGTGAGAAAACTTTTGGTTGGGTCAATTGTGGTTTGGAGAGTGATGCATGCAGAATTTCAAATTTCTTTAGTTAGAGATTGGAAAATGCAATGAGTATTTCTTTATTTAACTATTTCATTGGAAGCTCTTTTAGGTTGTACAACATTTGGAAAACAAACAGTAAATGTCTCTGCTGAAAGCAAATGGAGTAGACAGAAAGAGCTCTAAATCGTGTTGGACAGTTACTTAACTGAACTGATGGCAAGTTGTGATGTGCAGGGAATTGTTAACCATGAACCTAACAGGAAATCTAGCTCCAGAAATTGGAAATTTACAGAAACTTAAAATTTTGTAAGTTGAATCTTTGTAGTATTAATGTAAAGGTTGTTATACTGTTGCACATGGATACGAGAAAAATGACCCTGCAAAAATAAAAATGATGGCATGGAATCCCATGGGGCAAGTTTCATATTCATCTTAAAGATTATTATTTCATTTATATTTAATTCACACCTTTTCTCTTTCTAGATTAGATTTGTGTATTGGTATATAGTATATATAATGTGCCTTGCTAAACTGTTTTGCTGCAGTTTACATAAATTAACATGCACAGTTCTCCATTCAAGATTCTTATACATTTCTTTTTGTTTCTTTTGAAAGGGATTTCATGTGGAACAATATAAGTGGCAGTATTCCGAAGGAGATTGGAAACATAACAACTCTTCAACTTTTGTGAGTTCCTAAAAGAATTGAAGCTTTATTTTGAATGCCCGTAGAGGTTGTCTATGAATAGATGTACACACCCACACACACATACCTTTGCAATGTGCTCTTGAATGGTGAAACTATGTAGTATTTATTTTCCTGTACCAAAATTGAGGTGTTGTTTTAGTGAAATGTTTAAAACTTGTTATATGGAAAGTTTAGAGCTAGTTGTAAATTTAATTCATTAAAAAAATACAAAGCATATAAATTGATTTATCCTACATTGAAGACAATCTCAGGTGTTAGCTATTCATACCTTAGGTGTTAGATTTCTAGGTATGAGGTCCTGAAAACAACAGTTTGAGTCAATCACAATTACTGTAAATTATTTTGGAATTATTTGTTATTTTTAGTATTTACACACACAAGCATGGACAGAAATACACATACTAATAATAAGAAAGAGTGTATTCATACATTAGATGATGCAATATCTCATTAGATCATAGGAGAGAGAAGGGGTATTGTAATGTCCCCCACCTCTTGATGAAGAGGATTGGAGAGACTCAGTAGTCTAGTCATCCCCACTAGACTATAGTCTCATGCAACATGGGGAAAAGTCAGCTAAACTCAACGTTATAATATGAAGTTGACTTGAAAAGGTAAAAAATAACTCAATGAGGAATTAGAGCGCTTGAGGTTGAGTTAGGAGTTAACCCTAGGGGTTAACTAACTCAACAGAGAAATAGAATGGAGGTATAAATGAAAGGCAAGGGCGCACCTCTCACTCATCTTGGATTATTATGCATTTTGCTTTTGGGCTCTTGAGCACATAGTTTTGAGGGTTTTGAGAATACAAACCCTAGAGAACAACTCGGTGGTGAAAGATTCCACCTATCTTGTTCCAAGCTTGGTCTCGGGGATGCAATACTCCATCCACACCATTCTACAGCAGTCACAGGTACTATCACTCATCCAAGAGAGCAGCAGGCCATACCCTTGAGGGTTTTCAGCAGGGGGCACACCATTTATTGAGGGAAGTTCAATCCAAGAGATTGGCAGGGCTTTTGGACATTCTAGCACTTGGGTTTTTCTTGCAGGGCTTTGATCATCAGTTCTAGTGCATTTTGAGAGGGTTACTCTTGCCGGATGATTTCTTAGAGCATTGGCACGAATTGGAGAGAAGGAGGGCGCTATTGAGATTCAGATCTACTCAGTTTGGAGGGGTTATACTTCAGATCTGACCTTGAGACTTCACCTAGTGCCTTGCAGTGTTTCGATCTATCTTTCTAGGAAGTTTCAGGGTATTTGGAGGTCTCCTTCATCAGGGCCGAATTATTGGGCATTGACAGGATTCAGGGGGGCGCAACTTCACTTGAGGATTCAACATTTGGAGGAGCATCTCTTGGTATTTCAGCCTGAGACTCCAGGAGGGAGTTCTACTCACCCCGATCTATCATTCTATCGGGTTTGGAGTCATTTGGAGGCTTCCATTAGCTAGGTCAAAATATTGGGTCTTCTCAGCTCTTCAGGAGGACATGCCATCAGGCAGGGGGGTTTGGACTTGGCCCTGGTTCTTCTTGTATTGGTCTTCACTCTATCTTCAGCCTTTGGAGGCTTGCATCATCTTATCGAGAGCATTTTGTAGCAGCTCATATCTTATCTATTGGAGCTATTTGATGTTATTCCTGATCTGCATGCTTATTGTATCAAGTTCTTGCTTATTATATCAATAAAGGTCAGATCTATGCTGTTTGGTTCCATTTGTGTTTCCATTGATTATATATTCAAATCTATGCTTGTTAATTGAACTATAAACCCTAAGGACGAAACTAAAAAGTCAACCTGCAAGTAAACACACAAATATAAGTAAATCAGTGATCAGTTAGTGTTCCAAGCGAAAAAAATTGGCTTGGGAACATTATAGTGGTATTAGAGCTTTGATCCTTCCATCCTGTGAGGATTAGCGCATGCAGAAGTTCAGTGGCATTTATATGGGTAGAAGAAGGAAACAGACAGGTGAGGCAGAGGCCGAAATGGAGGGATCAGGTGAAGATAGTGAGTCACAGATGATAGCAAGGATTTATAGGGACTTACAACGTTCCATAGAAGTATCACAGAGTGATCTTGTACATCACCCGCAGGAAAGCCAGGAGGTAACATGTAGGGGACAAGCCGAGATGCAGAGACCTTGAAAAAGGTAAGTGACAGCCAAGAGATGATATCACAGCTTCTGATGCAGATGACTCATGGAGGAAAGGGTCCAGAAACTTATGCCAACAAAGAGGCTAGTGGTTCTCAGGGAGGGAATAAGCATCAACAAGAGCATATTCCCTATTATCATACAGAGGGAAAGAGTCATGGAGGAGGTGCACCACAAGGATAGACACACAAGAGGACCACCCATAGGCCTTATCTTCCTTCGTTCTTGGATGAATAGCCACAACCAAACTACCAAGACGAATTTGAGGACAACTTTGATCAGTATGTCAGGGAATATAACTCACTAAGCATACCAGTCCAAAGACAAATCACTTTGGATCAGTATTGTGGACTTGAATTCAGAGGTAAATCTCAGAGGCTGTACCACAGGAACAACAATGAGCTAGAGCGCAGGGCTGGAAAGATGGAAATCCCCTATTTTGATGGTTTGGCCAAGTTGACTGCACATGCTTGGGTGCAAAAACTTGATACTTACCTGCAGCTTAACCCCATGAGAGAGATGGATGCCATCAAGTTTGCCACCATGTACTTGGAGGGCAGAGCTCATGACTGGGGGTACCATGGGTTGACTACACTTGGCCACATTCAGATAGTGTCTTACATAGAGTTTACATAGAGGCTTATTGACAGGTTTGACCAGGGGGATCCAAAGCTACATTTCAGGGAACTCACCCAACTCTGGCAGACAGGATCACCAGAGGTATATATTGAGGAGTTTCAGAGGTTAGCAGTTATGGTGCATGATGTATCTCAGTCAAGACTCATGATGCTTTTCACAGAAGGGTAGATGGAACCCTTAAAGGGTTGGGTCTTTCAAGCCTACCAACTTATAGGATGCCATATGGAGGACTAGAGATCTAAGCCCAGCAGCGAAATCTAAGTTTATCCCTAGACCACCTCTAAATACCAGAGGAAGAGACCAAAGACCTCCCATGAATCAAGGAGGAAGAGACCCAAGGGGGTTTGACAGGGGAAGAGGCAGGATGGATGAGAACACAAGGAGGGAACTAAGAAGAAAGCAACTATGCTATACATGCAAAGAGCCTTGGGATCCATCCCACAAGTGCATGGGCAGAGGCAAGGCCCACTACATTGAGGTTACTTCAGACAATGAAGAGGAGGAAGCTTTTGGCCACCTGCAGAATATAGAAGAAAATACCACCGAAACTGCTGAAGAAGAAGGTCCAGGTCACAACATGACAACAAAAGAGAAGGCTACGTTAGCATCCATCAGTGGGGTACCCAAGTATAACACCTTCAAGATGAGAGGGGTACTGCAGGGACAAAAGGTTTCGATTCTCATTGATAGGGGTGCTTCTCACAACTTCATTGACTCGACACTGCTACATAGGAGGCACATACCCAAAGTTGAATTTGAAGGATTCAAGGTGGAGGTAGCAGGAGGAAGCACCATGCCATGTAACAAGTATATTCCAGGGATGAAGCTTACACTGGGTAGACATGACTTAGCACAAGACTTTTATGTGATGGATCTTGCAGACACAAACATCATCCTTGGGGTTCAATGGCTCAGCATGTTGGGACCTATCACCACCAACTACAAGACTATGGAGATGTCTTTCACAGAGGAAAGTGGGAAAAAGGTAGTTCTCAGGGGCATGTCAGGAAACATAGCTAGGGTGTTTACAACGAAGCGCATGGAGGCTATTTTTAGAAGAGAGGACATTGTATATGCTGCTGAGTGTAGGATTTCAGTACGTGTGGACAAGAAAGGAAAGGTGCACTATGCACTAGAGATTCAGAGAATCATTGACAAACATAGCAAGGTGTTTGGACCCATTCCCCCAGGAGTACCACCAGATAGGGGGTTTGAGCATATCATAGAGTTGGAAGAGGGAGTGAAACTAGTCATCACCACTTCCTACAGACACCCAAAGAAGTACAAAGATGAGATAGAGAAGGCCATCAAAGAATTGTTAGACATGGGTCACATTAGACCAAGTTCCAGTCCTTTTGCATCTTCAGTGGTACTAGTAAAGAAGAATGATGGAACCTTGCACATGTGCATTGACTTCAGGGCATTGAACAAGAAAACTATTAAGAACAGGTATCCCATTCCGAGGATTGATGAGCTATTAGATGAGTTCCATGGGGCTGTTTACTTCGCCAAGATTGACTTGCGCTCTGGCTATCATCAGATCAAAATGAGGGAGCAGGACATCCCCAAAACTGCCTCCAGATGTCACTACGGCCACTATGAATTCTTAGTGATGCCATTTGGATTGACCAATGCGCCAGCCGCATTTCATTGTTGCATGAATCACGTCTTCAACAAGCAGTTGAGGAAGCACCTCCTAGTATTTTTTGATGACTTATTGATCTATAGCAGGACTTGGGAGGAACATATTCAACATGTGGAACAGATTCTAGCCATCATGGAGGACCAATCCTTGTATGCAAAAGATTGTGAATTTGGAATGACAGAGCTCCTCTATCTAGGACACATCATTGGAGAAAAGGGAGTTTAGATACACCAAGAGAAGATCAAGGCTATACTTGACTGACCCACACCTAAGACCCTCACAGAATTGAAGGGGTTTCTTGGCATTTGTTGCTATTACAGGAGATTCGTCAAGGGTTTCTCACAACTTTGTGCATCCTTGACCGATTTGACCAAGAAGGGGCCTTCAAATGGAGTGTAGAGGCCCAATTAACATTTGACAAAATGAAAAAGTTAATGAGCACTTGCCCAGTTTTAGCTCTACCAGATTTCGGCCTACCCTTCACAGTGGAGTGTGATGCCTCCGGAGAGGGCATTGGGGCTGTACTTATGCAGAATAGGCACCCACTTGTCTATGAGAGCCGAAAGTTGAAGGGACCTGAGCTTCTTTACACTATCTATGACAAAGAGATGTTGGCCATCATGCATGCATTGGCCAAATTTAGGCAATATTTGGTAGGAGCAAGATTTGTGGTAAGGTCAGATCACAACAGTCTGAAGTACTTTTTGGAACAAAAGGACTTAAATGAGAGACAACAGAAGTGGGTGAGCAAGATAAAGGCCTATGATTTTGACATTGAGTTTGTCAAAGGGAAGAATACCGTAGTGGTAGATGCATTATCTAGAAGGCCATTGGTTTATGCTATGACCGATATCTCAGTTGACTGGAAGGCTCAGCTCTTAGTAGAATACTCAAAGAACCAGTTTGGATTTCAGTTGATGGATGGGCAGATACAGGATGACACCTTCAGAATCATGGATGACATCATCTATTACAAGGGCCAAATTTCCTTGGTTCCCGAGCCAAGGTATTGCAAGCATGTCATGATTCACCGGTGGCAGGGCACCAAGGATTTGTCAAAACATATAGGTAGGTAAGGGAAAGGTTTTCATGGAAAGGTCTGAAAGAAGATGTGATGCGCCACATCAAGGAATGCACTACTTGCCAGGTAAACAAGGATGAGCACACACATCCAATAGGATTGTTACAACCAACCTCTACCCATCCCAGAGCACAAATGGGAAAGCATCTCCATGGACTTCATCACAGGATTGCCAAGGGCACAGGGTAAACATTGTATTTTTGTAGTGGTGGACAGGTTAACTAAGTTTGTACACTTCTTCTCCATTGCCACAGACTTCAGTGCAACACAGGTTGCAGATTTGTTCTTTAGGGAGATCTTCAGACTACATGGTCTACCCAAGACCATTGTTAGTGATAGGGATAGCCGATTTATGAGCAAATTTTGGCAAGAGTTATTCAGGTTGGTTGGTACGGCCTTGACCCCTAGCACTAGTTACCATCCTCAGACTGATGGGCAAACCGAAATAGTCAACAAGTGGGTGGAAGGCTACCTCAGAAATTATGTAGCAGGGTAGCAGAAAGCATGGGTTAGGTGGCTACACTTGGGAGAATACTGTTACAACACCACTTATCATATGTCTATTGGTATGACTCCATTCAGGGCCTTGTATAGTTATGACCCTCTCTCCTTTGTAGAGATTGTCTTTGGTGATAGTAGAGCTCCTATGGTTTAGGATTGGGTGCAGCAGAGTCAGGACATACTCAGAGAACTAAAGGATCATCTGCAAAGAGCACAAAATCAGCAAAAGGTCCAAGCAGACAAGAACAGGGTAGAGCGTACATTTGAGGTTGGTGACTTGGTCTACTTAAGTCTCCAACCGTACAGACAGGCTTTGATCAAAAGAAGTGGAGCAGAAAAGCTCCAACCTCTGTTCTTTGGACCCTACAGGGTCAACAAGAAGGTAGGGGCTGTGGCTTATGAGCTTGATCTTCAATAGGGCAACAAGATACACAACGTCTTCCATGTGTCATGCTTGAAGAGGGCCATTAGCCAACACATCACTCCACTTGAGATACTGCCACCCTTAGATGAGGAGGGGCAATTGGTGCTAATACCAGAGGAGATACTGGAGGTTCGGGAGAAGAAGCTAAGGAGGAGGAGCATCAAGGAGTACTTAGTCAAATGGAAGGACTTGCTTATTGAGGATGCTACTTGGTGTTGAAATAATGTAACTGCAAAGAGTATTCTCATTATTATTGATATTTTATTTATAGGATCAATCCCCATTGTGGATTGATCATGTCGGATATTTTAATAGGACCAAATCCCCTTTTGTGGATTGGTCAACAGACAATTATAATAGGCAGAATAAGAAGTCGGCCCCAACAGTTAATAAGAAGACCCAGAAATATAATAAAGGTGGGTTTACCCACCCAGATGAAGAAGTCGGCCCTGCCAGTGAAGAGACACTTCACATGTGCCAGAACTTGTATAAATAAAGGAGGCTAGTGCCTCATTTGAACACAACTCACTTGCTCAGTTTGAGAGACAAGTTCTGATCTGTTACCGACAAAGGAGAGAGAGAGTGGTGCATATCTTGGGAGAGGACTTTCTGTTTTAGCATAAGATCTCTTGGCATTATATTGGCTATTTATATTAAGGAAGTTTTGTTGGGTTTTCTTCCCCT
>SNQJ01S0044519.1:77526-88903 GCA_010110895.2 Picea sitchensis | reverse complement strand
ATTGGTTTTGAGATTGGTTCTATTGGGCCTGGTTCGTGACTATGACAACTATTGGCATATAACCACATTTGTATTTGCCTATTCATGGCCATGGACACTTGTTTGGTATATTTTCACATGGATTTGGAGTGTAATTCTATTGGCAGCCATGTATGCAAATTAAGTGCATAATGTAATGAGAAACTAATTCTTCTAGTTGGTTCCCCATCACTCCACTTATGGGTTGTTTATAATGTATTTTGGACATCGCAGATACTCCTCTAACCTCACACATTAGGGGGCATCTGTTATAGTAAGATTTGCCTCACCCTATGCAATCTTGCACAGAAGGCCTTTTTTCATTTCCCCATGCAGACTTATCATCCCTGTTTGTAAAATCCAAAGCTAAAAATAAATATTTTTCCACATGTATGCATATTGCCTACTATACAGCATGTTTATACGCACGTTGCTCCATTACATCCCACGTACATCAGGATTTGTGCCAGAAAATGAAAATCAATGTCAAGTTTCCATGTCATGACAGGAGATCTATGATCCTGACCTTCCATATACTGGAAACGTTCTGACTCAGCCCTTCAGTTCCATTTTGAAGGCTATAAATGGGCCAATTCTAAGCTATGGAAAGAGGAGAAATAATTCGACTTTGAGAGCAAAGTTACTCTGGAGGAATTATTTACTTCATATTGAGTCTACATCCCTTTGTCCTTTAAGTATGAACACAGTGTTTAGCCCCCAAGCTCTTCCCTTATTGATTGAAAACCTCGTGGTTTCTCTCTTATGAGCTTGCCTTTGGTCGAGGATTGAAGTGGTGGAGGCCCAGCTGGAAGGAACTTAGTTTCTTTGTTCTTAAATGTGTCGACAAGGAAGTCTGTAACATTTTCACTTATGTTGATCATATATTAATAGAAATACTATTTTCTTGTCCAATTGATATCTTGCAAATATTTGAATTATTATTCCATGGGCGTATTTTTCTTGTTTATTAATGGATTATGTTATTAAATGTGCTAACATTATATAATATCACCATATGTTTGCTTTGCTTGGTTGTTGAGGATCAGTTGCAGGTATATTGTTTTGGGTCAAGTGCTCAATGGTGGATGTCATCGAACGTCTGGACGAGGTAGGCCTTTTATCTTGTCTTGTTAGCATATTTGTTTTCATAGCATACTTGAGAAGAGAATTTATTGTTGCATTCGTTTCTGTCTATTTTGGTTCACCCTAACCATAGAGAGATTTTCCTCGTAACAATTCACTATGCAACTAGTTGTGAATTGAATCTCATAGGCTTCACAGATTCAGATTGGGCTAGCCATGGCACATATCGCAAGTCCATTTCTGGGTACACTCTCAGTTTGGGCTTTGACCCTATTTTTTGGTCAAGTAAGAAGCAATCATCCATTGTTGGCAGAGGCTGAGTACATAGGAGTAGTCAATTGTGTCATTCAGGCACTTTGGCTTCGACACTTCCTTACCGAGGTTGGTATCTAGTTTCATTGTCTGACTGTCATATGGTGTGACAATCATAGTACACTGATATTTTTCATAGATCCAGTACAGTAGCAACGAACCAAACACATTGAGTTCCACACGCATTTCATCATAGATCTAGTACATGACAAGATCATTGATCTGTGGTTTTGTCCTTCCTCTGAACAAACTGTTGACATCTTCACCAAGACCTTCACTGGGCTGAAGTTTCAGACTTTGCGGGATCATCTTGGAGTGAAGAACACAGTTGCCTAGTATCTTCCTTTTCTTCTTTTGATGCATTGTCTTTCGAGGGGGGTTATTCCCACGTGGTATTCCCTCTTTCCTCATTTTGTATTCAGTGTTCATTATTTGCATTGTACATGAGTACATAATATGTCCTAGTTGTTGGGACTCATTTTTAATTACTCCATAGTGATGTTCAGGGGGGGTGTTGAAGATATTTCTATTTTTGACTCACTAGTTCAGTGGTATTTTACTGGAGCTAGTTCTATTTTAGACTTTCTATTTTAGACCATCACTATTATGCATGCATTCCTAAGAAAAGCTCATTGCTTGTTTGTTTGTCTTAATTATGGAATGTTCTTTCCTATATGAGTGTATATCACTCATTCATTGTATTCATTGATTAGCTAATTGAAGTAGTGTGAATAGATTTTCTCATTCTTCCATATTGAATCTCTTGTCCTTTTCTCAATAACCTTTATTTGTACTTACTTTAGTTAGGTATCCTGTGCATGTTTCAACGAAACATTGACACCCTTGACCTCCAGCAACCTGCATTTCCAAAATCCTCAATTTTCACCTTAATTTCCCCATCACCCAAATTGCACCCTCATGACTTAGCTAATTTTACAAAGTTCTACACTTAGTTTTTACTGAGTTTCACACTTAGTTTATTTCTTGACTTCATTATTTTTCCATATCACCACCCCGCAAGTATCTCCATACTTAATCACTTTTACTACTTCCCAACACTTAGCTATTTTTAATTTTTTACTAAGTTTTATATGTGGAGCTTCCTTCACCCCCGCATTGACCTCACTTAGCTATTTTTACATTTTTACATGCGGAGCTTCCTCCACTCTCACATTGTCCTATTTCTCCACAAACACTTAGTTTAGTCTCAAATAGTATTCATCATTTATTATCCTAAGTTTATTCCTCCTTTTCCTTTTGCACACCTCTCAATGCCATGTGGCAATGAAGTGGACCTACCCTCGGGTGACACTTGGATGGTATGGGTTGAACATAGATGACTTGGCATGATGGTTCGGAGATGAGGTGGCAACCAAAAGCTATACTATGTAGAATCTATGCAAGGTTTCATTGTTCTCTCTATTTAACACATAATTAATATGGGGATGCATTTTGCTTATAAACATGATGTGAGAACTATTCCCCAATGCATGTGGGATAAATGGGGTAGATTAACAAATCAAGGGCTCAGAATTCAATAGATATATCAACAATTGTTGAGTCTCTATATTCCATAGGCCATAAAGTTTTATCCTAATATCCGAATTAAGAAAATGAAATCTCGTTGGAAAGTGGTTTACATGGCTGGAATGACAACCATCAAGCCCAAACAATTAAATTACAGTCGAGACTTTTTTCATCTTGGTGATAAATTATTTTAAAACTGATTATTAAAAGAAGTTCATGAACGTCTGAAGCGAGTCCCAGATTAAGGCACATATATTTAAGTTTACATTACAAAGGGATTGAAATATTCATTGATATTTTATTAAAAAGAATTGATTTAAGAATTGTACTCGCTTCAGATGAAGCAAAACATAATGATTCAGCCATTAAAATATTGGATCAAAGGTCGTTACTGAAGATAATTGAGCCCAAATAACTAACAATAAGTTGTTACATCAAAGAAATTTGAGCCCAAAGATATATATGCATCAAGATTCATCATAGAGGGAGAGAGTTATTTCCATCATAGTAAGTCAAGTAGACACTTCACTAAGCCATTTTCCTTCTTTTCCTCTCGGTTAACAGTCATCCAACATTTTTATTTCATGCTTTGTGAATACCAAAGGTCGATTCCCAACTGTGTTTTCTCCTTTCATCCAGGTCATTTCATTTACTAGTCCACGGGAGCCCCATCCAAGTCCGTTTAGGATGAATGCATTTACTTTTCGATTATATAAACTCTTTTAAAACATTTGTATTTTTTTCTAGGATCCCCAAAGAACTATTCAGGAAATTACATTAGTGATTTCTCAGACTTTGATTTTAAGCATGATATTTCATATGTGTCTCTATCAAAATATTTTTGAGTTTTAATTGAATGATCATGTTAATTTCTCTCCATATGTGATCCTTAATTCCCATTCTACTAAATGATATGTTCTACTTTGAATATTCTATGATGTAAATGGATTCCTATAAGATTTCTCATTTTAATGGTTTAAAGTCTTGTATTATATTGTAAATATTCATTTATTAATAGGCCTAGCCCTTTCTCAAGCATTCTTTACATGTGAATATTTATTTCCTTAAAATCTAGGCTTGTACAACATTCCTTGTAAATATTGTATTTTATGTTGGAAATTGTGTTGACATTAATGTCAAAGGTAGAAAGGATTGTAACATTCATGAATGGAATTTATACCAAATACATACGGAGACTGCAAATATCTTGACTTTCTGCAAGAGCCTTGGGTGTTTACCCGGAACATAACAGCAAGATGATTGTGTGCAACTATAAAGACAAGAGAGAATCGAACCAACCTAGATAGAAGAAGAAGAGAATGTTTTGTGCGGTAATGAGGCTTTGTATGAAGATATAATGATTGTGAAAAATCAATCTCAGAGAATTCGAGTTGCGCGGGTATCGTGAAATTGGAAGTCAAAGAAAGAAAACCACGTGGAAAGGTTGAACAACAACAAACCTAGTAAGAAAGACTCAGGTTAACTAGACTAGAGAAATGGGGATAACGATATATCCCACATTCACAAGGCAACACTATTTTGAAAGGTTTATATTGCAAAAGCATTTTTATGTAATTTGAATGTGAATGGAAGAGTCATGGAACCCCACACGCGAAGTTAAATTTTTTCGTGAAGAATAGTGGACCTGAAGACAGTTAAATCCTAACCATTGATGCTCTAAGATTAATGGTGTTGGAGAATGTTATTTTGGATAAGTATTGGGAATCGTGTAGGGATGGATCGCACGACATTTTGGCTAAAGAGAAGTGTGCATGCAAAGTAGTTGGAGCAGGTTCGGGAGTCAATGCGCAAAAAAAGGAAAGTAGTTAGGATTTTGGGAGATTATGTCCACTTTGTAACTATTTTATAACGAGCTTAGCCTATTGTAAAGATATGAATTGTGATAGTATTTTGGGTAGAGGAAGTCATGTATGCAAGAGTGAAGAATTGGATAAGTGTTTGGGTGTTTTGAGTGATGACTAAGGTTTTCAGAAGTTAGGCTCGCACTGCAGCAGAACGGCTGAGGCAGGTTTGGGTAATGTTAACTGATACATCTTATTGTAAGCATAGTGTGCATTTGTAAGGAGATTGTRAATGAATAAAATAAGAAGTTAGTTGTTGTGGACATAGCCCAGATTGGGGTGAACCACGTTAAAACCTTGTGTCTTAATGTGTGCTTTGTGTCTTATGATGCATATGATGTTTACTATTACTGCACAATGATGGTAAATGCTTAAGTATTATGAATATGTCACTATTATATGTTGTTATGGTCATGTGCACTTAAGTCAATGGTGAATGAATGAATCTTAAGTGGAGTAATGAATAATGATTAAAGGCTAAGTGATAGAAACTACACASATAACCTTGGTTCCYGCAACCCCTCTAAATGCCTCGGGTGAGACTTCACTTACTTTGTAGGTGATCCCGAAAGGGATGGTGTCTAAGGGATTTGTTGGTTTTTTAATGATTAACTTTGGGCCTACCCCCTACTCACCAACAAATGGTTCTGTTGTTGGGACTAGGAACTGTAACTGAGGGGAATGTTTTGGAGGTTGAATAAGGAAGAGACCACATAATGGTTAAGGAGGAAGGAACGATAATTTTTCATAGAACGGAATAGGAACATACGGTGGTTACAAAGGTATGTGTTTACGGATCTTCATGAAATATTCTTTGGTGAGTTTCTGATAATTTTGACTGAATGGTTAGAAAGGCTAGTGGAGAATGTTGGAAGATACCGAACTGAGGCTCCGAGAAACTGGACTCCTGAATTGATCAGACAGTTGAATACAGTAAGTAATAAAGTTTCTCGCACAATTGATTTTTGGTTGAATAGTATACTTGAGGGTTACATTACAGAGTTTGCAATAGATTGTACCCAATCTTATAGTGTCACGGAGAGGGATTTCTTCAAGGGTCCATGCAGAAGATTTATGAATGCAATGTCTATGTGGATAAAGATGTTGTTGTGCAACAAGAATGTTATGCAGATGAAATCTGATTGTTAAACGCCTTCGCACACATAAGGGGACTAGGGGATGACTAGAGGATGGTATGAGAGTGGAAAGAGATGAAAAGTATGAATAGGGAATGGATGGGATGAGGATGCCAAGAGAGGAAGACAGCGAATCAGAAAGAGATATTGGAGTATTGTGTTGTGGGAAAAGGTTTAGGTATAGTAAGGAGATTGTGGCTAAGAGAGAAGAGTAGCATAGAGTGTTTGAGAAAAGAGACCCATGTGTAGTCCTTAAGATCACACCGTACAAAGAAAGGAAAGAAAAATAAAAGGATCCTCAGTTCATTCCAGCTGAAGAAGGAATTCCATCTCGGATCGGTTTTTTTGTCGAACCCACGACCCCGTGCGCATCACCAAGATCTGAAGCAAAAACTAGAACTTTGTCAAGAGAAATTGTAGTTAGTGAAGGAAGTTAGAACAGTAGTTGGCATAGTGGAAGTAGCTCAATGAAATAGAGTCAGTCAACATCACCAAAGGTAAGTACTACACAAAATATAATGGCAGGACTAGATAATACATTGAGAATGCTTGAATTCCAGGGAGCAGGGTCGAAAGACCCGGAGCAGCATATGTTTGTATGTGAGACGATATGGATTGTGAAGAATGTTCAGGATGAGGCAACGAATATTGTGCAGTTAGAAACGATGTTCAGAGGTTGCACACTGTTATGGTACATGAAGTATCAGACTACTACACTGAAAAGATAATCAAGGACATTGACATATATTGGACAAGTTTTATTAATGGAATTTCAGAAGCTGAAATTTGAGTCACAATACATCACATAGCTTAGAGAAATTAAGAAAATATAGACTGAGATGGTTTGGGATTACGACCAGAGGTTTAAAGATGTGATGGGTAGATTAACATTCCAAATCCCTGATGAACAACATAGAGAATGGTTTATTGTAGGTATGTTACCGTGCATTCGTTGTCCTCTGACGCAGTAGAAGGTAATGTAGCATCCAGAAGCATTAGAAATAGTGATGAATTTATAAGCATATTCTATAGGAGATGGCGCAAGAATGGAACAGGTGGAGAGATAGTTAATTGTGTTAAGGATTCAATTTTCATAATTGACGAAAGGAAAGGAAAAGCATGAACAAGTTTGGTGTATTACATGTAAGACAGAAGGTCATCGTAAAGATGAATGTCTAGCATTTGTGCAGTATATGGCTACAAGGGCACTGAACCCATTGGTGGGAGGAGTAGGGTATTGTGAAATATGTGATACATGGGCACATCATCTGACTGCTTTTCCATTATTGTAGAAGTACTAGAGTATGCCCAAGAATTTGTTCTGTAAATTTTGCAAGTCTATAGGACATGATGAGAAGGACTATCTCACATTCAAGCTTACAGGATCCAAGAAAATGTCATAGCAGAAGGAGGAATTTGACAGTATAATACCCCAAGAATATTTAATCATGGTGGACAAGGAGGATTCAATAGAGGTCGAGGATGAGGTGGATTTGGTATAGGAGGAAGAGGACCAATCATTTTATAATTGCAATATGTTGAAATTTTATGTAATTTCGGAAGTTATTCCTAAGTGTAATTCTATTGGTTATTCCTAAATGTAAATGTGAAAGGGTTTATTGATCAGTTGTGTATTTTAGGTCTTTTAGAGTATAAATAGAGATTATATCGAGTCATTTTGATCAATCATCGATCATAAGTACAAGAAAAGTATCCATCATAAGTACAAGAGAATAGTATTCACTTATCTAAGAGGTTATTCTTGGTTCGTGTTTGGGTCTCTTTGGTCTTGATTTCATGAAAGAGTATTGTATGACATTGTACATGTTGGAGGAATCTATACTGAGGAAATTTTGCAAGGTTTTCACCCCCTTGAGGGTTTCCTTGAGGATATATCTTGTTGTTCTGTGGATATATATCTTTCAGTTGTGATTTTTTTGCATATTAAATAATAATATCCATATACAATATCATCTCTTATGAAAAACCAACACAATCAACTAGGACATTTAGTAAGGGATTGCCCAAATCCTTGCACAATGTGCATATATTGCAGAGCATTGGACCATGCGACTGAAGATTGTCCTCAACTGATAGCAAAAAGGCAGGCAAGAGGGAATCGGAACCAAAACCAGAACCAGAACATGCAAATGATAGCAGTTGAAGCACACGATGAGTAACCTAAAACAGCATCAGTTACACATGGAGGAATGAGAACCAGAGCGGACGTGATGGAACAAGGGAATACAATTCATCAGTGGGTAAGGAAAGCAGCAGAGCCATTACCATTATTTAATCTGAGAAAGGAGAAAGAAACCTACCATCAAGCAAGAAAATAATTGAGGGGAACAGACTAGATAGCATCAACTTCGACTGCACCATCGTTGTATGATAAACCACCGGTATATAATATGCCTCTATTCTATGATCATTCTAAGAAACCAACTGATGAGGTAAGTAATTTGAAGAGATTTTTAAGAAGTTGCTTATACTTAATGAAGGATGAATTTGTGTCTTCGTAGAATGATTGACCATTGTGCCCAAGAAACAGGGCAACATGTAGTACAAAGAGCAGTTAACCAGGTGCACAGTAAGAAGTGAACCAATAGGGAGTTCTCGCTCAGTGCGTAGATACGAGCATACGAAATGGATAACATAATTCTATATTTAGGTTCAGATGTAAATGTTATACTGAGACAGACTTGGGATATGATAAGCCAGTGGAAGTTGATTCGGTCACCGATCTAGCTAAGACTAGTGAACCAACATAAGATTGTTCTAGTTGGAAGGTTAAAAAGAGTTAATGTCAACATTGATGGAGTGCGCAATATAGCAGACTTTGAAGTGATAGACATAGTATATGGAAATACACCATATCCAGCACTATTGGGACTAGATTGGGCATTTGATAATCAAATGAGCATTGACCTAAAGAAGAGATATATGGTGTTCAAAGTAGAAGACCTAAAGGTTATCGCGCCATTAGACCCCACTGAAGGGCAAAGGTATGTAGAACCAACAAAGGGAAAAGGGCTTGATTATTTGTATAATATGACTGTGTAAATAAACGATTATGTCAATCCTACAACTGAAGCCATACATAGTTAGAGGAGTATCATCTCAAGTGCATCAGACTTAGAAGACGCTCTGGAGAATTGGCAACAAAGACTGCATGAAGTGTCGACAAGGAATTCTGCTCGAAATACCCGCGCATTAAGATGGATTGGAACCGAAATAGTCGAACCTCCAAGGTATACTGGACTGACACTTATAGAATATTGTATTAATGAGTTTGAAATGCAGATTCCATATTAGAAAATACTCGTGGCCTTATATGTCGCACTGGAGGTGACTTCAATGAGATGGTGGGCTATGCACAAAGATGGTATAAGAGATTGGCCTCAGCGTAAAAGGTTATTACAAGTCAGATTTGGAACAGAGAATGAAGGTATCATGCCAAAGTATAGTATATTAAGTTGTCCCACAGATCATGTTACGAAGTGTATTGTACAATGAAAATCGGTACCAAAGCAAGAATGGACTCACTTATTTGTGCATACTCTGGACACCATTCCCAAGAATTGGTACATCGAACTAGAAGTGCACAGAGGGACGGGAGATTGAGGATAATTGACCAGGAACTTCAAAGTAACATTCAGTTTTGAAAATAATAATCCTTTGATTGACTCAGCATTACAGGTGCTCAAGAATAATATTTTGCATCAGAGGACTTTTTGGGATCAACACCTTTGTATAGAACGCCTAGAGTCACTGTGACAGTTGAAGAGGTCTTGCACTACTATAATGTCATCGAAGAAGCCCAAGATGAGGAAGATCCAAGGAATTTGTAGATATAGGAGACTGAAGGGGAACACATATTTGAGGACCAGAGCTCGAGATAACTATAATATGCAAAGCCTTTAAGAACGTGAAAATTGAACATTGGTACAGAAGAGAAACCTAAGTTTGTGCATATAGAATACTATTGGAATGATGAAACAGTCAAGAAGATTGTTGAATTGTTGTGTGAATACCAAGATATATTGTTAACGACGTTCTCAGATATGAAAGGAATTGTTGGAGAATTAGGGGAAATGAAGATTCTACTGAAGCCATATGTGAAACCCATGCGACGAAGACCCTATAGAATGAACCCAAAATGTAAGGAGAAGGTAAAAGTAGAGATAGATAGAATGTTAGAGGTTGCCATTATAGAACATGTTGACGAATAAGAATGGATCAACCCGATGGTGGTTCAAGAAAAGAAGACAAGAAAAATCAGGATAATGCAAGGGCATATTCCCTCCTAAGATAGTTTGCATTAATGATCAATCCTAGGGGCTTGATACTTGCCCAAGGGTGGGTTGTTTGTAAAAATTATTGTGAAATTTCCTTAGTTTCATGAAAATTCTAGAAGAATTTAGGTGAGTGATGAGTCATGTAACAAATATGCATGTGGTGGCAAAGTTCAAGAGAGTCTAGAAGATCTCATTAGTGAGTCATTAATAGGTTAGGATTGAATTCTATATTTAGAAACAATTACAGAGATTTTAGAAAATTGTTAGTGTGTTGGCAAGGTAACATGCCAAGTATATATGTAACCCTGTGAGGCATAATTAGAGTAGAGTAGTTTGTGAGATAGGAAGGCCAAGAGGAAAGCGCACCCATGTTTGTATGATGAGGCCATTAATTGTGTATCAGTTATGTTTTAACTGAAGATTTTATAATAAATCTGGAAATGGTTGTTTGAATTTATCCATGGAGGATCAATTAGATGAGTGTATAAATGTTGCTCATGAATTCTTGTGCATTTTTTGTAATGGTGTTGATTGTATGAATTATGATGACCGGATGGTTTGATGGTAGTTAATGGCTATAGGTATAACATAGTTACCAAATTAACGAGAACTCTACAGAGTTCTCGGTTTTGGGGGGGTCAAGTTTTTTACCCCGTTTTTTAAAATGGTGCTACCGATAGCACCCCCCTCCCTTTTTAGGTGATTTTTTTATATTTTAAATTTTCTAATACATAAGGTTTCCACTTTCTGGTTTTTAAATGCTTGTTTTTTCATTTATTTTCAAATTGTTCAAATTTTTTATTTTTTATTTTTTTCTCAACAATGTTTTTTCATCTATTTTCAAACTTTTGTATTTTCATTTTTTTTTATTCAGTGGTGTTTTTAATCATATTTTCATGCTTCATCCAATGTTTAAAATGTTGTACACCATTTATTTATTTTTAAATTAAGATTTTTCATGTAATTATGTGTCCTTAATAAAATTATGGTTCCATACATTTTAAATATAGTGGAAAATATCATTTTTAACACATTGTTTTACCTTTACTTCAATACATAGAAAATAATTGTAGTTAAATAACACTATTTTAAAATATTTATCAAAAATATATAATTCATTTTTTTTATTAATTAAAAACTA
>SNQJ01S0044519.1:64353-77516 GCA_010110895.2 Picea sitchensis | reverse complement strand
AGTGACCATTTAGCATATAATTTTGGGTTTTTTATTTGTGTAGGGATTTGTTGTCAAGGCCACAGTTTGAATTAGGTCATAATTAGTTGTAATTTTAGCGTTTAGAAAAAACATTTTTCTTTAGGTAGCGTCGTGTTTTTATTTAGGTGTTGATTTTAAGGTTTTTCTAAGCAACTATTTTATGTTTTAAGGCCATGCTTGAAAAAAGTTGAAATTTTGACCTAGTCAGAAAAATTGGTGCTATCGGTAGCACCACGTTTTGATTTGGGGGTTGATTTTGGAGTTTTTTTGAGCATCCATTTTATCCTTTAAGCCCATGCTTGAAAAAAGTTGTAATTTTAACCCAGTAACAAAAAATGGTGCTACCGGTAGCACCACTTTTTGATTTGGGGGTTGATTTTAAAGTTTGTTTGAGAAGCCATTTGATCCTTTAAGAACATGCTTGAAAAAAGTTGTAATTTTGACCCGGTTACAAAAAAATGGTGCTACATGTAGCACCACTTTTTGATTTGGGGGTTGATTTTCATGTTTTTTATGCAAAAATATGGGTTTTAAGGGCTAGAGTTCTCGTTTTGAGGTCACAATTCTTATTAAGTTGGTAACTATGTTGTATATGCAATTCCTGTAGAAATATTTGAATGCCTTTTTTGGTAAATGAAATCAGTATATTTTGTATGAAATCGATCTCTCTATAGGATATTTTATCAAAATGAAATATGTTGAAGTACGTGAAGGAGTGAATGAGTAAACAGAGTATCATGATCGTTGTTTAAGATGTTGAGTAAATTAAAAGCCTGGACAAGTCATCTATATTGTACAATTTATCCACAAGGATCTTTCAAGCTGCAGAATACGCCACAGCAAGGAGAACCCAAATTGTTGTTATCACAGTTGATTAGAAATTGATTCCTAGAACTCCGTGGTGCTCAAGTCATCGTTATTTGGCTCATGTAGCATCTATTCAAAACTGGTTTTTAAATTATGAGCATGTGTATGTGAAGGTCGTGGGTATAGAGAAATAGTGTCCAACTTCGATCATTGGCAAGGAATACTCTCTGATAATTGAATTGAAACATTTGAAAAGGGTTTCGTCAATGGTAGAATGAGGATAAGAATGGTTTTGGTCTATGTTGTGTTGCAACTCATCACACAGAGTTTCCAAAGAGGAGACTCTCGTGGATAGCACCTCAAGTGTTAATCACATAGATGTGGGTCGATAAGAATAAGGTTACTAGAGAGTGGTACTAAGGTGATCAACGTGATGTTTTGGCTCTATTTAGATAGTTGCTTAGTAGTGGGGCGAGTGGGTCCACCAATAGGACTTACTAGAGAGTGGTACCATGATGATTAGCTCAACATAAGGATGTTGTTGAGATAGGTTTCCAATAATTGTGCGGGTATGACCCAAACACTTTTTTTTTTACTCTTGTTGGAGTTATAATCCCATCTAAATATTATTGCATCGACATAATTATCAATACAACAATTTATGTAGGAATTTTTCATGGAATAGTAGCAAGGGACAAAGTTTCTAGGGTCTTGAGGGTAAGGTAGTGTCAAGTTATATAGCTCTCTAATATACGTACAAGGTCCAATAGTAGTACTCAACCCAATATCTCAAGGCACCAACTAAGGAGGCTTGATCATACCCTTAATCGTACTAACTAATTACCCAGGTACTAGAGAGTAATCTTCCCTAGTGTTGTTCTCAATGGACTATAATGAAAAGACAAACAATCAACTTATCTAAACCTATTTCCAGGTAACCTGGGGGACTTCTAATATACTCTAGGGTACGTGGAAGTGAAATTTCATATACAAGTGCCATCGGATGTGGTATTACTCTAAGGGGTACCAATATGGGTTACAAGGGTGTCCAACGAGTGAAAACGCTTGTATTTCTTATGTGCATTATTCCCCTGCTATAGATTTACCCATTGAATGATAGATCAGTGTGTTATTTATAGACGTTGAAATATGTCTCTAACTTGAAAAAATTTCTCTAAAATATTGGCTTAGGAAAGTGTTATGATACCACTTGTGGTGTTCTTTATTAGAAAATAAGAATATCCATAGCATAAAGTACCCAGATTTATTACAAAAATGATAGATTATAATAGAAATAGGCAATAAGAGAACTAGAATACCACAAAATGTTATAGCTTTATTGATGAGAGAAATGTACACTTGCCTCTTCGAAGGGGCAATATCCAAATGGATAGATCTTTGATTATGTTAGAACGCAAACATAGGGATAAATGTGAGATGCATTTATTAAATCATGTGATACATTGATGTGACCCTTTGGTTCGTCTTCCAAGGGTCTCTTGGACTCCAATGATCATTACATGAACTTGATTGTTCATATTCCATGAATTTTGTAACCCTCACAGATTACATTTCCACATTCCCCCCCTTAATCCAAAGGAGTGTATGTGAGTCCAAAGTGAGAGTTGATATCTGAAAATGGGCAACTGAAGTATGGAAGTGTGCAACTGTTGATGGTTGTATGTTCTCTTTGAATCTGGTGGTTTTGGGATGACCACAAACCAAATCGCTAGCAGAAGTTGATGTCTTCTACTAAATGGTGGTGGTGGTTTAAGGAAGACCACAAACCAATCTGGTGGTTTTAGGATGACCACAAATTTTGGAACCCTACTTTAGGCTTAATGGTTCCCATAACATTTCCTTAGTTAGCTAGAAGTTGGCAGTTGATGTATTATTCTAATTGGAAGTGCTCTTGAATGTTGGTTTAAAGATGACCATAAATTTTTATGTGGCAAAAGTTGAATGTCTTCTACCAAGTGGAGGTTTAAGGGAAACAAAAAACTGTGTCTAGCAAAAGTTGTAAGTCTTCTACTAAGTGGTGATTTAAGGAGAATCATGAACCAATCACGCTTGCTTATTGTTTCTCGATTGATAGGGCTTTGAAACTTGAATCCTGACTGACAATCGTTGTTGTTGTTCCCCCCTATCAGGGACAAGGTGAGAAGACCAAAATATGTCCACTACAAGATGTGTCAATACATGAGAGTGAATTCATCGATATGACTGAGATATCTTCTTGGCAGTTGATGACCATCGCCAAGAAGGAATCCACCCATAGTGATTTTTATTCTTGCAGTTGTCTTGCATTTGAAACACTTATTGAAGGATGATTGTGTTGTCCAAAATGCTCGCAAGGATGAAGATCGAAGCACTAATCTTCCATGTGGTTAACTCGCTGACAATGTTGGCATATAGGGATCTGCTCTTGTACTAGAGCAGGTGAATCTAAACTTTCTTAAAGCAATCCAACACTCTGGAACTGGATCGGTTTGGTGTAATCTAGATTATTAAAGGTGACATCCTTTTCATATTCGATATTGACTATCTGCTTGTTATTTCTGATTTCTTCCCGAGGTCTGATGATCCTCTTGGAAAGAGAAGGATGAACTTCTAGAGTTGTCTCACTGAGTTGATCTTCTGTTGGTTGTTGGTCTGAATCAACCTCATCATCTTCTTCATATTTGAAAAGAGGTTTCTGAACAACAGGTTTAGAATGTTGTCGCAGATTCTGACGCTCAAGTGCATCGTGAAGAAGTCGATTCTGAGTTTGCAACAGTGTTGTTTTGGCTTGCGTAAAAGGACGTTACAACAGACTGCAAAGTGTTTTTGTTAAGTGTGACTGTATTGTCCAGAGAAGAGAGGATTAGAGTGTTCAAAAACTCTATCAGTTCCTCAACTCGAGTCATAATTAAGACAAAAATAGACAAGAAAGTTTTTTGCAACTCATACATGCAACAAATACATGCAACAAATGAAGGGTGTCGACTTCCATCAAAAATGCACTAGTTTACAATGCTACTTAAATTCAATGTGTATGAGTGTTTTGAAAGGATCTCCAATAAGTTCAGAGTCTTCTTCAACATGACCATTGTGAACTATTCAAAATCCTATCATGGTTTCTTGAGAAACATGTTTTCGGACAATCTCCAATAGATAAAATAAATAAATACAAAAGAACTATTGAGGTTGACCTATTACCATAGGCAAAGGCGAGGGCTATTTGTTGGTAACGTGAAAGCACCAATAGCAAAGCTTCTTGGCAAATACTATTAATTGTGCACCAAAAAAACAAGGGTCTAATTCTAATATGCGCCATGGAAAGCACGAGGGCTACAAGACTCTCAAACCAAAATAAATATTGAATAGTTCGGAATGTTGTATACGTTCAACGAAGCCATGGAGTTGTTTGTTCTTCTCGAGAATAGGTGTGCCCATGGTCTCGATTTGGCCTTCCTAGGTATCTTCATTAAAAATTTAAATAAAGAGGTCAAAAAACTTCAAAAGAAGACTAAAAGGCCCATCCACTTAAAATAATGCTAACAAATGCTTACTAATGTCTTCATTGGTACCAAATGCCCAATACTAAGTTGTCTTCATCATTCAAAAATCAGACGATCGGTTGCGTCGTAAATATGAAGTGTCTCTTCATCTTCACATTGTGAATAGCTATCCACTTCCAAAGTGATGGTATTCGACTGAAGTGTTCGTTGATTGTTTATCCTTCGACAATGGTTTGATGGTATCCCCAATGGGGATGAAAATCTACATTCTACCTCTGAGACGAATGAGCTAGTGAGAAATCCCTGGCAATGGCTTGCATATGAAACAACGTGGCCTCACAACCACGATTTGAACTCCGTCACCTTCTTCTTTTCATTGAAATAAGAGACAATGGGGGGCGCTCTTCTCTCTTAAACCTTGACAAAGGTTTTAATTATGGTGGCCATTGTTGTGGTTATTGTGTCTACTATGTATTGCTTCCAGAACAAACTCCATTCTCTACGCCTTGACCCACATTAACGAAAACACCCACATCTCCTCCATTCTTATCACCACAAACGATGGGAAATGATTTTCCAACGGAATACATCTCCAACCGTTTCTGAATTTGACAGTAGCAAAGAGAATCGATCTTAGATCATCGACCTAAAGTACATTCATTTACATCCACCACATCCTTGTCTTTGTTCATTAGGGTTAGAAAAATCCATGCCTCGACGGGGCGTGAAGAAAACGTTGGCGTGAGCACAGAAGGCTCTTGGGTTCGGCCCCAATTCTATTTAATCACGTACAGCTAGCAAGGGACGGCGGAGGCGTATAGAATTGCTAGGGCGTGAAGAGAAAAGGCGTATAGACTTGTGGGCGTGAAGAAAAGCATGAAATGGTGGAGTGTCGATTTGAACAATTAAGTTTCATGTAATCATTGCTTGTAGACTTGCAGGTAGAGAATATAAGCGTGATTTTTCCCAAATTCAAATTCTAAGATGGTTGAGGAGGCATTCACGCCAAGGTTGACGGACTACAACCATATGGACTTGTTACATTTTCGAATAAAAAATCATTTTTCCTTGAAACTCGTCGTTAGGGTTTCGAGAACTAAACGACAGAAAGTAGGCACACAGCGAATAAGTAGAGAGAGAGAGTGTGGGGAAGACTCGCAGAGAAACTAAAAACAGTGAGCCTAGGGCACACTAATAGACATACATAAGGAAAGGAAACGTTCGTAGAAATGCTATGGATAACTACCCAAGCTCAAATTAGGCCTAAGAACCAAGGCCACTATGATATCAAGGTTAGAACGTGCACATAGGGATAAGCCTCAGAAGTATTTATTAAATGATATGATACATTGATACATAATGTGACCTTTTGGTTCGTCTTCCAAGTGTCTCTTGGATTCCAATGACCTTTACATAAATTTCATTCTTCATATTCTATGAATTTCGTAATCCTAACGGATTAGGTTTAGATTACAATATATTTTACAAGGCATCTCATTACATTGCTTCTACTTCTTTATATAGTTTTATCCAACTCTTAGGAATTTTCTAGTATGTGAAATCTTCTAGTAAACCTCTTACAATTATTTCATTCACACTATATCTATTACATGGGCCTTATTTACTAGAGTTGGCCTAGATACATAACAATTTATCTATCTACTTAAGGGGATTTGGATAGAGCCCTAACAATTTCATTCAAAATTATATATACCCAATAACAAATTGCTTTCATGTGCATAGTTGAATATAACACATATGACATGTATCTAGGAATAGAGGTTGTCATCTCTTGACCAAGCATTTGGGCAAAAAGCCAAGAGAATTCATGATATAGGTCCACCATATTATTAATCTCAATCTAGTAAGCAACATAAAGACCCACTAACAATTGTGCTAGATACTCCTTCAGAAGATTCATGCCACCACCTTGAGCGTTTAAAAAAGCATCAACTTCAGAAAGATCAAGGACTTTGTTTGGCTCTTAGAGATAGAGCATTATCTTCAATGTGGTAGGAGTGAGAGGCATTTTCATTTTTCCTTGTTCCTTTCTCTATGTATATATGTATTTAACATAAAATATCTTAGTGCACCACAATATTAACTCTTTGAAACTGAATGCCTCCAACATGCAACCGACTTTGACCATCCCTATAGTCTAAGATTTATTTTTATTTTTCTCTTCTTCCAATGACCCCAAATACCATTATATGTTGTCATTCAATGGACATCTTTGTACTCTCAAGTCAATGAGTTAATGGCATGGTTCGGTCCTCCTTTTTCTTGCCATCTTCTCTTCTTGTAAAGATTCCTTCGATGCATATAGAAATTCATGCACCAACTCATCATATTTTGGTACTCTTGCGAAATGATACTTAACGTCCATCCTCAACCACCATTGAATTGAGCTTTAAATGTAAACAATACTCGTTAATTTATTAGATTGTCACCCGTGTTCATAAACAATGAACATGTGGGAATCCATGGAGGATTGGCCTTTGTGACTGCAACCAAAAAAATAACCAAAAACAAAACAGATTGACACAAGGGAAAAATCATGGGAGGGTGGATGCAAACCTCCGCAATCGTTTGTGGAAATGCATGCAGAATGCAGGGCATGGAGATAAGGTGAAACGAGGCTCAAATGGCACTCCTCGCATAACACTACTGCGAATATAGTGGTAAATTTGTGAGTTTTCCATTCATATTTCCCAAAGATTTCATCAAGATTCCCTTAAAAATAGACAAAATTGATTATTTTTTCGTGATGATTTTTTTACCAACCTTAAAAAAAAATTGAATTTAATTTTATATATTTTTTTTTATGAGTAATTTAAGAACTCTCATCAAGATTCCGTTCAAACTTCAAAAATGGAAAAAAATGATTATTTTTTCAAATCTTAAAAAAAAAAAAAAATTATATTTTTTTAAATGAGTAATTTAAGAACTCTTCTATGAATCAAAATTTTGTCTATTTTATATACACTTTAAGGTTTTTTTATGTTGCTCTCTAAAAGTTCATTTCAAATAAATTTACAACCAACTATATCAAAACCATATTCTATAAACATTTTTTTAACTCTATTAAATTATCATAAAATAATAATTATATAATAACTATACTTCATAGTTTAACAAAATATTAACAAAATATTATGAATAACATAAATATACAAAAAGTTACAATTAAAAAAATATAAATGTAATATAAATTTTATTAAAATAATTTCACAAATTCCACTTGTGACCACATATATCTTCTTAGATTATATCTAAATTCTCAAAATCTCCATCATTTCGTTATGATAACTTAATAGCTTGAATGTTTTCTACAATTGCAATTGCATTCTCAGTAATAACATCCATATCATTGTGCTCACTTTTAGATGTTATGTCTTCATACTTTTGCAAACTCTACTTTTTCTTTTCCAAAAACTTGATAGGAGGATGTGGTTCTTTGGCAAAGGTAGCATCATCACTTTGTTTTCTTAAGCATAGTTATGCTTTTACATTTGGTAATATATCTATGCAAAGAATAAATTATGTCCAGACCCTTTTCTATTTTCTATTGACACGCAATTTCTCCCTTTTCTAGTGAGACACAATTTTTTTTTTTAAAGACAAAACACCATCATTGTACTTGCAATAAAGTACAAAATTTATTAGAATCAAATTATATTTTATAAGTATATTCTATATTTAAAACAAAAGTATAATGAAATCAACTTACTTGTACCAAAAAATAAATCTAACACCCAATCAATTTCATTTGAAAAGATATATAAAAGGCGATTAATCAATTCTTGGGTTTTTTTTTATGTGGATAAACAATTTACTATGGATGTCATGATTAATATGTTTCAATTTTCTAACCACTACATTGAAGATCAAAATGTGACTAAAAGATTTACAATGTCATGGGAATACATATTATCTTTACTCCAATAACCAACAAGTATTTGTTAAGTGTTATAAGCAAAACTTGAGTCTTTATGAGAAATTACATTGGGTTTGTGCATGAGTTGATTTAACAAATAAGAAAATGTTCAAATAAATATAATGCATAAACAAATTGAAAGTAATATTGTCACAAAATTTTCTATTGTAATGTAACACAATTTGTGGAGATGAAATACAATAAGGATGAAGTATAATTGTATCGAGATAATAATAGTAAAAATAACATATCATATAAGCTGGTTGCATTGAATATATTCTTCAATTTTAATGGTGTTATAACCATAATTGTTTTGGTGCGCTATGAAAAATAAGAAAGCACCGCATTGAAGAAGTTGTGACCTTAGTAAACTCGTCCATAACATTTTTGGATTTGTCAAATGTATATGGAACCTCATCATTCGTTGCACCATACAATTGTAGCAAAATGGAATATATGTTATAACTAAAGAATATGTCCTCTTTGGAACAATTTTCTCTAATTCCTCACAATTCCCACATATGATAGAATATTATGCTTGATGCAAACCATCATAACCATGATGGTTCATATCCTCATTAATTTAAAGTTCTACAATTTTTTAGTTCTATCACACCAAGATATGGCATTCCTTATTAATCTTTGGAATTCTTATATTTCTTTGTTGAAATTCTATAAATGGATTTAAAAATAGATCAATAACCAAATCTAACATGCACAATTATAATTCTATATATTATAATAATTTCAACTAAAATAAATAGTTACCTCCTTTTCAAAATCCTAGAAGCGATCATGAAGAATTTTCTTTGTCGAATGCTTAGGATATATTTCTTCAATTTCAATCCATGTCTTGGAATTTAAATCTCACATCATAGCTTATTACATTATGATGTACACCTTTTGGCTACCATAAATAAGATTTGTAATAGTTAGATGAATCGGTGTACCTAGACATACCAAGGAAATTAGTTTTTTAAGTAATGAGAATTAGTGGAAGACATTGGATTAACTTAACCTAATAAAAATAATTCATCAAATAAAAATAACTTGTAATGTAAACTCATTTGACGTCTCTTTCAAGGTAAAATCTCCCCACAAAACACTTGATAAAATTATTTTGACTATATCTATATCCTTGATACCCTAGATGCTCTTCCAAGGAAGAAATGTCATATTTTAAAGAAAATCATAAATGACAATTGAGGTTACATAAATTCTTTTCTTTATCCATTAATGTCCTTTAATCTCCATTTTCCCATTTCAAGAAGATGGCATTTATCAAACTCTAGATGTCCCCATAATTAAATTCTAATTGAAAAAGAGGATATATAGCTCTAAATGCATCACTTTTGTGTTTTAATCCATCATAGATATGGACAAGCATGTCAGTTTTTAAACACTATTGTGTTCGCAACTCATTAGTTATAAGTGCTCTATCACTATTACACTCCTATAGAAACTCTTGATGATAGAATCAAACTCGTTGGATAAGTGACATTTTTTTCCTATAATCGTTAGCCAAGTTATGGTCCCACGCTAATATCCTTGCTTCGTGAACAAGTAATCCAACATAAACCTTAGTTATGCATATTCTAAATCGATCAGTGGATTGAAACTCTTGTAAGAGTTGTCTCCTTGCCTCCGCAATGTGGCAACCTTCTATTACATAGTAGGTATATTTGTTCCAATTTGCAAAACTAAATTGTACTTAAGGGGATTTGAGTAGGGCCCCAACAATCTCATTCAAAATGATCTATGCCCAATAAAAAATTGTTTTCATCTGCATAACTAAATATAACACATATGACATGTATCTAGGAATATAGGTTGTCATCTCTTGACCAAGCATTTGGGCAAAAAGCTAAGAGAATTCATGATATAGGTCCACCATATTATTAATCTCAATCTAGTAAGCACATAAAAACCCATTAAAAATTGTGCTAGATACTCCTTCAGAAGATTCATGCCACCACCTTGAGCATCTAAAAAATCATCAACTTCAGAAAGATCAAGGACTTTGTTTGGATCTTAGAGATAGAGCATTCTCTTCAACGTGGTAGGAGTGAGAGGCATTATCATTTTCCATTGTTCCTTTGTCCATATATATCTGTATTTGGCGTCAAATATCTTAATGCGCCACAATATTAACTCTTTGAAATTGAATGCCTCCAGCATGCAACCAACTTTGGTCATCCCTATAGTCCAAGATTTATTCTTCTTTTTCTCTTCTTCTACTGGCCCCAAATACCATTATATGTTATCATTCAATAAAAATCTTTTTGCTCTCAAATTCAGTGCGCCTGTGGAAGCCCATGGAGGAGCGCTCTAGCCAGGCCACTGGTACTATAGGCTTATACCAGTCTCATCAGCCTTCAATGGCGATGGGAGAGACTTCAATGGCGCTCATCGGCTTAAAAACTGACCAAGGCGCCTGTTCTCTCCAGATGTTTGCTAACTTTCACCTCTGCCTTGTGCTTCTTGGCCCTTCTGGCCTCTTCGCTCACCACCTGGGCGACCTCCGCACTTCCTCAGACCAGCATTGCTCTCACTCCCTGGTTCCCACCATGCCCTAAGACAAGGGCAAGCCAAGGCATTTCACCAAGAACAAAAATGCCTTCACTCAGGATAATCGGCTCGCATCTTCTCAGAGAGCTTTGATAGATCATTTCAGCCAACCCCGCAGACCCTCCAGCAAAGCTTAATCTGCCCTGTGTATTCCAAAAGAGGAAGACCAACCCACCTCTCCCCAGACTCAAGCTCTGCTTCCTCTACGCATTCCCAAAACCGAAACCTCGCCCCTGACTCAGCTTTCTCCTCAGCCATCCCAGCCCGCTTCGGCTTTCCCCAACAAAGTCAAGGAGGAAGCACCTCCGTCACCTGAGCATTCGAGCATGAAGGTGGAAGAAGTTGAGCTACCTTCTCAGCCTGGCCCGAGCCTTATTCATTTGCATAAGTCCCCCGCGACTCTCAGCCCCTCCACCTCCCAAGACTTTCAGCCACGCTGGTGGGAAGGGGGCTGCATTGTGGAGGAGGAGATCCCCCTAAGTTGGCAATTATCAAAAGATGGGGAAGATACAGGCAAGGTTGGTGCTGATGGAGGCAATGATTGTGCTGAAGACACAGGCGAGATCGATGTTAAAGAAGGCAATGACGATGTTGTCGATGGCTCATACCACAAGTTTCATCTCGCAGCAGAGCACTTGGAGCTTCTCTTTGACATCCAGCAGCGGCAGGATGAGCAGGAGCACGGCCAAAGAACCATCCATTAGCGTTTAGATCTGTTGTTTGAAGCACTCTCAAACGCCCCTTCTCAAGCTCAATGCCCTACCTGCAAGCAGAAGTACTTCTCGACCTACACTGTCTATGGATGTCCAGGTTCCTCGAAAGCTTGACGCGGCCCACCCCTGTCCTTGGTTCATGTCTATTCTCATTTTCAGCATGAATCATGATTTTATTTTCACTCTTTTTTACAGTTTTGTAATCATTGTAGAAATGGCGACTCTGGAAGGAGTCTGCCCTAGGCTAGTTACGGGGAGAGAATCTCCTGCTAAATCTCTCAGTTTTTGCTTCAATTTTTGTAATTTGAAACTCTGCAACTATGGTCACACCATCATTTGGAGCCACCTGTTCTGGTTTCCCTTATGTGGCGGAACAGGTAGTTGCCAAATGATATACAGATATACACTCATGATGTTATAATACAAGGATCTCTTTTTTATTTACAAAAAAATATATAAAAAATCTATCAAAATAATTCCACAAGTAGAACAAAATATTATGAATAACATAAATATACAAAAAGTTACAATTTTCATAAAATATATATTTAAAAGATATAAATGTAATATAAATTTTATCAAAATAATTCCACAAATTCCACTTGCGACCATATATATATTTTATATATATATTTAGATTATATCTAAATTCTCAAAATCTTCATCGTCTCGTGATGCTAACTTAATAGTTTGAGTGTTTTCTACAATTGAAATTCCCAGTATTATGATCCATATCATTGTGCCCACTTTTAGATGTTATGTCTTCTACTTTTCCAAACTTTGCTTCTTCTTTTCCAAAATCTTGATAAGAGGATGTGCCTCTTTGGCAAAGGTAGCACCATCACTTCCTTTAAAGCACAATTTTGCTTCTATATTGGGTAATATATCCATACATTTATTCTTTGATGGATAAATTATGTCTAGACTTTATCATTTTCTACCCAAACATAATTTATTTATTTTTTACAAAATGCCATCATTGTGATTGTGTTGGGATTAAAGTACAAAATTTAGAATCAAAATATATTTTATAAGTATTTTCTATATTTAAAACAAAGGTATAATGAAATCAACTTACTTATACCAAAAAATAAATCTAATACTCACTCGTTTTCATTTGAAAAGATATCCAAAAGGTGATTAATCAATTCTTGGTTTTTTTTTAATGTGGATTAACAATTTACCATGGATGTTATGATTAATATGTTTCAATTTTCTAACCACTACATTGAAGTTCAAAATGTGATTAGAAGATTTACCATTTTTCAAAAGATTTACAATGTTATGGGAATACATATTATCTTTACTCCAATAGCCAACAAGTATTTGTTCGATTTTATAAACAAAACTTGAGCTTTTAAGAGCAATTATATCGGGTTTGTGCGTAAGTTGATTTAACAAATAAGACAATGTTCAAAATAATATAATGCGTAAACAAATTGAAAGTAATATTGTCACAAAATTAGCCCGCACTGGTGTAGACGGATTGGCAAGTGTCGTGTAAATGGAAGGAAATTTGTAAAATGAAGTCTCATGTTCGATTCTCACCCGGATTTACTCGTGTGCCATTCTTGCGGGCTGGGTGGTTGCACCTGGGGTTATAGTGGTAGCCGACGG
>SNQJ01S0044519.1:44074-54871 GCA_010110895.2 Picea sitchensis | reverse complement strand
CCATCATCAATCCAAGTGACCCCTATTATGGCGATGGAAGTTGCAAGGTGGAGGAGGAGATTCCTCCAAGCTGGAAGTTGGAGAACAATGCAAGAACAAAAAAGGATATCACCATAGTGGTTGACAATGAGACTGGAAAGGATGAGAAGGACCAGCCCCATCATTTTTCCAACCGTCTCCTAGAGGAGCACCTTCAACTCCTCTTTGAGATCAAGCAAAAACTGGATGACCAGGTGCATTCATAGAGCGTCCTCAACCAACGGATGGATATCATGTTCGAAGCGCTCACAGATGCTCCTACACGCGCCAGATGCTCGACTTGTATTCAGCGGTTCACCCCAGCCTACACTATACATGGACAACCATGCCCAACTATGGATTGATGCCCCCAGGTTTCATTTTTTTGTCTATTTCAGTTGCAGATTCGGTGGTCTAATTTACCACGATAGCAAGATAGATGCATTAGCAATTTTTTCTTATTATGTATGTGTGGTTTTAGTCATGGTGGCTTTGTATATATCCAGCCTTAGTGGAAGATTGCAGAACATGGTTTGCATATTTTTTATTTCGCAGACACATTGTAATTTTTTGTGTAAGCATTTTAGTTCCAGCAAGGCTAGAGCTCAGAAGGACATGTCGATATCTAAACAGCAAGTAGCCACATGTTCTGGTTTCCCTCTTGTGGCAGAACATGTGGCAAACACTTGTCACTGTATAGATTATAGACGTTATTAATTCAAGGTTCTGAACTTTTATTTACAAAAAAAAAAGATTTCCTTGGAGACAATATGCATGTTACATTTGATAAAGGATCCATCAAGTTGAACATATGATGTTAAATTATTCAAATTCCATATCTTTATGACTATGAAATAAGGACCCAATCTTCCCCAAAATATGAGGATTCAGATATTGCTATAGATTAGCTCCTAAAAATTAAAACAATTTGTAAACATACATAAATGAAGAATAATCTCTATCTTGTAGAAATAATAAATAAGATCAAAACATAATGTTGTAGGGACTGCCTAGATGCCTTTTGGTTCAGGGGACAATAGTAGATCTTCCATATGTCAAGAACTACAAAGCCATTCCTCGAAAGGCTATTACTCATCATATGTCTCATATTGAACAAGAGATGCATAAAAAGGAAATAGAAGATCTACTTAGAAAATGATTAATTGAAAAGAGCAAAAGTCCATGGGATAACCAAACATTTTGTGTAAATAATCATTCTAGAGAAGAGTAAAACACATACTTGTTGTAAACTACAGAAAAATAAACAAATCATTGTTGTCTATTCTCTACCCATTGCCAAAATAAAGAGAGTGTCCTTGCAAAACTTAAACAATGCACTGTATTTTTGAAGTTTGATTTAAAATAAGGATTTTGGAAAATATGCATAAATCCTAAATACGGTTTAAGGCTAGCTTTGTCGTTACTCATGGTCAATTCCAATGAAAGGTGATGCCCTTTGGGTTAAAGAATGCACCTTCATAATTTTAGAAAAAGATGGAAGATATATTTGGGGATCTTCCATTTATAGTATTTTATATTGATGATCTTCTCATTTATTCTAAGGATTTGAAAGAACACAAAAAAACACTTAGAATGATTTCATCAAGGAGTCTATGACCATGGTTTGGTTCTAGATCTCTTACTAAAATGGAGATGGATCAAACAAAAGTTGGATTATTGGGATTTTATGTGAAGGAAGGATTGATTACTTTGCATCCACATGCCCTACTACATTTGAATACTTTTTATGATATTATAACAAATAAAACTCATCTACGAAGAATTTTTGGTTCTTTGAATTATATCATAAATTTTTATCTAGGTAAAGCAAAGGACACAACTATTCTATGCCCGAGACTTAAAAACAATTCAGTGCCATTGAATAAAAAGATGACCAAAGCAGTGTAGCATATCAAGTCTATGCTTGATTCTTTACCGGCCCTTACTTTACATTCAAGTTCAATTTTATTATTGAAACCAATGTTGCTAATAATTGTTGGCGAGGTGTCTTAATAGAAAAGACATGTAAATAGGAAAGGATTTGCATGTATGCTTTAGGAAACTTCAAAGGAACATAACTTAAATATCCCTCTAGCCACAAAGAGATCTTGGCAATCAAGTTGTCTATATAAAAAAAATTCCTTTATCTCAAGTTGATCAAGTTCATTGTTTGAACATATATGAAGCATATGTCATATATGCTAAGACATGAGAAATAGTTGCCGAAAGGTTACAACAAGATCTTGACATGAGAAATAGTTGTCGAAAGGTTACAACAAGATCTTGAGATGGAAGTTACGGCTAGATGGTTTTGATTTTGACTTCCATTTCAAGCCAAACAAAGAGAATGTTTTCACGGACCTGTTGACTTAAGAAGAAATCCCAATTTCCACACCAAACATTGCAAGTTTCTCAAAGCTCTATCTCGGAAGAAAAGGTAAAACAGATAACCGAAGAATCCTCGTAACCTCCAAGGAATTTTTTATGTCTTTGTTTTGTATAGATGATTAAGGAGAGCCCTGCAAAATATTATATCCTTCATAAATGGGATAATGCCTATAATGTTTTGAACAATTATTGATATTTAGTCAAAGTCCTTACATGAATTTGATCCACGTAGTGGTTAGAGTATTTTAGAGTTTTATTGTCCTCATATTTCCTCTAGATATTTTTGTGAAGTTCATGAATTAGTTAAGTATAGGTTAATTTGGATCATCTTTGATTGCCATACTTTTTCCAATTGTGTCCCTTAGTTTCCTTGGTTTCTTTTGTTTATAGAGCTGTATTGTCCAAGAGTCAAGTATGAAGATATCAACCAATATTCATTATTTTTTCATTTTACCATGGATATCGCAATTACATATCAATATAATATCTAGTTTAAATTTCAACTACAGTTTGCAAAAACTAAGTTTGAAGCATTACCAAAGACAAAAGATTATGAAGATGCACCATGATATGCTTTGCATACACACTTCCTTGGTCACTTCCCAAAAGCAATGGGATCTATTGTCCTTGAAGATTCTCCATTTCAATGAGGATTTGTTACTAACAAACCATGTGTTTCACTATTGATCATTTAAGACATCGAGATGCAAGAATTTGATGATCTTGAAAACTTATATGCCTATAGAGACATGTATTTCACATATAAATATCAAGATCTTATAGATGATCTATTATATGAAGACTTTCATAAACTTGACAACCACATGGAGCCTTGAGAGTGGAAGCATGTTGGGGCCACTACCCATATTCATCCAAAAAGAGATTCTCCACTATGAAAATATTTCTTTCCATACAGTTTAGTGGTCCCTTTATGGCATATATGCATGGAACAACCCTCACTAGATGAGATAACAAGTGGTAGTCCCCGCTTTCCGACTCAAAAAACCGACGGGACATGCGTGTCTATCTTTTTCGTCTACCCTATGTGCTAATATTGTACAATGATTCTCGTCTTGGCATTTACAAGTTGCCATTAACTAGTAACTTTTTGCAAAAGCTATAAAATAAAGGCTTACCTCCTCATTTGGGCATTTAGAAGAGGATTCTTGAGAGCTTGGGTGTTTGAGAGAGTCTAGGAGTTGAGAATTTACAACATGCCTTTTGTGTTAGACCTCTAGCATTCATACAATTTGTATTTTCTCCTTATATTGAGTCTTCTAAGCTTCCCTCCGGTCTAAATCTCCATGTCATTCTTTTTTAGTTTTCTTGATCATCTAAGATTCAAGCTTGTGTAACTAATCCTACCCTTTCACATGGTTATCAGGTTTGACTAAGACCATAATCTCTTCAAAAGTGAGCGGTCCTAGCATAAGATCTTAATATCAGTAGAGCCACTGGGATAGGTATTTTATCTCTGTAACATCTGATCACATGAATAAAAATGTCCCTTTCTGAAGACTTTCATGCCAAGTTATGTTCATAATTCTTTTTCGGATTCATATTGATTTAAGCCAAAGAAAGTGTAGTTGAAGTAGCCAAGAAATGATACTTCAAATAGTTGAAGAAGTTGTAGAAGATCTTGTATGATGGGGATCCCACACTCAAGGACGTTTGTGAAGGCCAGAAATGCCATGTCTTGCACTCCATAGTCACTAATAATACAAGGTGAACAAATTTATACTCTCTGCAATGTTGTCTCATCAACCTCACAAGGGTAGTATTCTTGAACTTTTGAATTTGTTGAATTCCCAAATTCCTCAAATTCCTAAACTCTTGAATGAATGCAATTGTTTTAATTATCAAATTCCTGGACTCTTTGAATTCTCAAACTCCCAAAATAGTGCAATTTTCAAATTCTTGAATCACTTGGACAACAATCCATGTTGAGTTAAACCTTGTTTGATTCCCTTCTATTTTGGAATTTCAATCGCTTAGGGAAAAAAAATCATGATCAGTTTTTTTACCGTCATCTTTATATGTGGCTTCTTTTAGTTCGTCAGGGTAAATATTTGTTTCATTGTCTCAAAGGGTGCACTCTTTATAAACTGATCAATAAAATATCTAAGCAGATTCTTAAATTTAAAAGATCTCAAACCTCTCTAATTTCATGACAATTTGAATAAATCATCGCATTATGAGCCTTTGTGTTGAAGAGAACTCAAGAGAGAACTTTGAGTAAATAGAAACTAATATATTTATACTTCTAATGTATCAATTTATCATTTATCTTCGTTCATGGTTCCTCTATAATACCTTTGTTTTAATGGAACATTAATTCAACAAATTAAGGATTTTATCTACACTGAAAGAAATATTTAATGATACGTACACTAGTTTTGGGGTAATCGTTGAAAGATGTGTTTGTAGATATCTTTGTACATGCTTCACGGGTTGTCTTTCTTTTGGTCATAATTATGGGCATCAATGCTGATGAAAAGAAAAAAAAATCACAAGGATAAGAATATCTATGTCTTTTTTGTAGACAAGAGCACTATCTCACACAAAACTCTTATGCAAATAGGCTTTTGTCGCATATTGAGTTCTATGATTTCACAGGCTTCTAATTTCTAATATCGATTGAATGTATTTCATTTCCCTCCAACCTATATGATTTCCTTTACCCTCTAAATGTAAATCAAGCTCTTCTACAGTAGTTTTTGTATAAATAATAGGTTTGGTCTTGGAGATGGGTAAATACCTCTTCTATTTGATTTGCTATCCAATGAAATGTGTTGGTTCCTTCTTTTGATACCATTGCAGGGAAGGATCCACTCACATGGTAGAAAAGTTCAATTAGACTCCTTTACTTGAGTTTGTATGGCACATTCTCATTGATGTCAATTGTGTTGCACTCCATAGTCACTAGTAATACCAGGTGCACAAATTTATATTATCTACAATGTTGTTTCGTCGCCCTCGTAAGGGTAGTATTATCAAAGTTTTGAACTCGTTGAATTCCCAAATTCCTTGAATTACTAAACTCTTGAAAGAATGCAACTATCTGAAATATTGAATTCTTAGACTCTTTGAATTCATAAAATCCCAAAATAGTGTAATTCTTGGAGTCCTGAATCAGTTTCACCCAAACTAATGAAGCGGTTCAGGCTATGCTAGCCACTCATTCCTCTACAATATGAAGAGCCAATGAGATGGCCTTGGTTGGCCTTGGGATACTTGTAGTTTTATTTATATTATGTGTGCCTATGTGAACTTTGTCCTTCCCTTTGTTGAATGATCACAACGACAATCCATGTTGAGTTAAACCTTGTCTGATTGCCTTCTATTTTGGAATTTAAATCACTTAAGGAAAAATATTCATAATCAATTTTTTTTCGTTATCTTCATTTGTGGCATCTTTTATTTCATTGGGGTAAATTTTTGTTTCACTGTCTCAAAGGGTGCACTCTCTATAAACTAATCAATGAAATATCTAAGCATATTCTCAAATTTAAAATATATCGAACCTCTCTAATTTCATCACAATTTTAAATAAATCATCGGATTCCAAGATTTTGTGTTGAAGAGAACTCAAGAGAGAACTTTGAGTAAATAGAAACTAATACCTCTCTACTTATATTGTATCATTTTATGCTCATATTTATCATTATTTGTGCTTCCTCTATAATACCTTTGTTTTAATGGAAAATTGATTCAACAAATTAAGGGTTTTATCTACGCTGGAAGAAATATTTAATAATAACTACACAAATTTTGAGGTAATCACTGCTACGAGGAAAATCCCCCTAAACTGGATCTAAGGAATAGGCAGCGCGATAAATCTCTTAAAAGACTGATCTACCTTTAATCTACCCCAAAACCATCTAAACTAAGTGATAAGAGAAAGATGAAAGAGAGGGTTAATGAGTGCACTTTCAATCCTTACGATTGGTGTAGAAATCTTTCGCTCGTTGTTGCCTCCTAGATCACACATCTCCTCCCAAAGCTGTCATGTAAGGGGTTAGGAATACAATGAGAAAACATATACGATCTCTAATAATCACTTTAAAATCCTAAATATAGATAAAAATGTTTGAATTAATAAGAACATGTAAACATAGGGTTTTGGGACAAAGATAATCTCTTTTATTCAAATTCAAGATTAAAAAAGGTTACAACCTTTGCTCGCGACCGCTCTATGAACCAAGTCCGAGCTCCTCTGTCGTGGCTCCAAGTGCATCAATCCCACGTTAGATTCTCACAACCAACATACCATCAAGGGAAGGAGGAAGGGTTGCATATTGCATAGGGAGAATGGTTGGAGGGGAAAGATGGGGCTAAAACTCAAAGCAAGATGCAAATCTTGGGCAATGAAAGGGAAGGGTTTTTGGCAAAGTTTTCTTATTATCTTGTTCATTTCTATAAATGACTCCTCAAGACCTCTTTTTATATGAGAAAAAGATGGTTATTCGGTTTGGGGATGGGCTACAATGGTAAAATGGTTAGGAAACCCTCCATAGCCCGTAAACTCCGTCGAATTCCGTGCAATTTTATATTTTTTGCAACTTTTGGAGGTAAACGTGGGCTAACTAGCATGCAACATGTGTGTGTGTGTGTGTGTGTGCGCAGGCTATTAGTGCAGCAGGGCGTGTACACTATCCAAAAAAAAAAATTAGAAGAAAGCCTCAGCAATATTTCTAGCAAAGTATGCAAATGGATGGGTCGGTGTCTTGGGTGCACATATATGGCATTTTTGGACTATAACAAACACTGAAATATGTGTTTGTAGATATCTTTATATATGCTTCGTGGGTTGTATTTCTTTTGGTCACACTTATGGGCATCAATGTTGGTGAAAAGAATAAAATTTCACATTGATAAAAATACATGTCTTTCTTGCAAACAAGAGCACTATCTCACACAAAACTTTTCTACAAATATGCTTTTGCTACATATTGGGTTCTATGATTTTGTGGGCTTCTAATTTCTAGTATTGTTTCAATGTATGCCATTTCCCTCCACCCTTTATGATTTCCTTCGCCTTTTGAATGTAAATCATGCTCTTTTAGTGTAGTTTTTGTATAAACCGTAGGTTTGGTCTTGCGCATGGGTAAATACCTCTTCTACTTGCTCTAACATCATGGGTTGATTTCCCTTTTGATTTACTATCCAATAACATGAATTGGTTCCTTCTTTTGATACCATTGTAGGGAAGGCTCCACTTAGATGGTAACATCGTTCAACTAGACTCCTTTACCTGAGTTTGTATGGCACATTCTGTTTGATGTCAATTATATATGGCAACTACATGCATCTTCTTTCTTCTTTGGTAACAAAATTTGCTTTGATTTCAATTATATATGACAATTCCCTTCTAATTGGATTTTTCTCTCATCGATTGAATGCTCTTGTTGTTGTAACTTTTTTAACAGGGATGGCCTCCACGACATAAGTTCAAGGTTCAATATTGTTATGATAACATGTTTAAATTTTAAGCATACAAGAAAGACTGGAAACGTGACAGAAACATACTCCTGCCAAATATATACTTTTATTGTAATAAGTCATTTGATCTAGTGGGGTTGATCCCCTTTGATTTCATTTGCTAGGTAGGTGTGCTACCCATACAACCTAACAATATCATTTACTAATATCTAATTAACTTATCTCTACGTGTTTATTAGTAACTTGTATTAACATGACTTTTACATTAAATTGCCATTAGATTGTATATTTTATTCGAGTGTTGTAGTCCAATACTCCAACAAAATCACAAGGCAATACAAATTTAACAATCACGAGCCAACACCCATTCAAAATAAGCTTACAAAACACTTGACGATCCAACCCCAACTCAAACATTTAATGAAGAAATTGAAAACTCTTACTAGACAATGACCAATCAAGGCATGTCAACTCGACAACAATCAACCCAAGTATCAACAAAATCGAGGGCCACACCCCTACATGTCATTGGATTGCAATGTAGAAGCCTAAACCAAAACCACTTACCTCTATAAAGTATTCACCAAAGAACCTCAAAGTTCTCCGCTTCATGAGCTTTGATTTGAATGATTTGTTTTTGTTAAAATTTGGTATTTCTTCAAGAGGAACATAGATCCAAAGCTTGTTTCTTTGGATTCTACACAAAAGCGTCAAAAATGGATCTGGATGTCGTAGCCCTATTTTTCCCCAAGAGGAACATATATCTAGAGTTTGTTTATGTAGATTCTACAAAAAAACATCAAAAATAGATCTAGATGTCATAGCCCTATTTTTCCCCTTGAAAATCTACAAAAAGTTTTTTTTTAGCCCAAGAAAGAGCATTGATACCATTTGTTTTAAACTTTGGTAGATAAAAGATAGAAGATAAAATCCTTAAGCTTCATAACAACAAGTGCATCCACACCAATAATCAATGAGAATATAGAGAAATCCCTTAAGGTAGGGTAACGCCATCAACTACCCCCCTTGGAAGGAATCACTTCACTAGTCATGTTTGCACAATACAATCCTCAACATATCTCACACAGTGATACTAGTGTGTGTGTGTGTGTGTGTGTGTGTGTGTGTGTGTGTGTGTGTGTGTGTGTACATATATTCTCATGAGTATTCTTAGGGGTTTATGCCAACTACCTCTCATTGTTATATTTATTACCTCCAACTACTCAATGTTCTTATTCATTAGCCACCAACTACCAAGTCGGCCCCATTCCATGATTTTGGCCACATTACATTAAATACTCTGTTATGATCCAACACCTTAAAAATGATAAAAAGTCAATAATTATAGTCCATTTCGAGGGATAAACCTCCTTTTACAATATATCCACTTCAGAATACAATATGAGATGAAATAAGATGATCATGAGACTAGGTCTCCTTGGTATATATATAAGAGACAAGGGTTACAATTATAATGAAAGGTTGTGATGAAGGGGTTCAGAGCCTACATACAAATATAAAACAAGAAAGGTAATAATTCAATGAGGGGTTTTATACATAACTCGGGCTTTGTATGGGGCTTTGTTTAGAGATTATCATGCCCCTCCCCTTCAAACAATTGTTGTCCTCAACACTTGAAAACTGCGGGTGTGTATGGATGAAGAAATCCTCTTCCCATGTCGCCTCTTCAACTGGTAGGTTCTTTCATTTGAAGAGGTACTCCGTAATTGCTCGATTTTGATGCTTTTTTATCCTTATTTCAAAGATTTTTTCTAGTTCTAGTATCATTTTCCCTTCTCCATTCATCTCTGATAAAATAGTTTGCACTGGGATCTTGCCATTGGTTATCTTATTTAAGCAAGAAACATGGAATATTGGATGTACACTTCCTTGTCGTGGATGAATAACATGGGCATGATCTTGAGCAGGTGGAAGACCCTTAGGCATCTCTCCAAATGCCTTGGAATTATTGTTGATAACTTTTTGGAGATCCATTGGAGTAGAAGGTATAGAAGTTTGAACATCTATCGAGCTCAATTGTGTAATTATGCCATGGTGTCACTTTTTGAGTAATTTTTCCACGCTATTAGAGCTTATAATTTTAGAGGATTTCCTTTGGATACCTCTAAACTCAATTTCTTTGCCTTATGAGGAAAATCTCATGAAAAGATCTTGAAAATTAACGGCCATTGTTCCCAATGTTTCTAAGCATTGGACACCTAATACAACATCAACATCACCAATTTGGATGGCAATCATGGGACTATCCAATAAATACTCCCCCGTATTGAGTTTAATACTATGGCACGTCCATAAACAATTTATGGTACCTCCATTTGCAATCATTACTTGGAACTCTGATGCTCGATATACAAAGAATTGAGATCTTTTGCTAATTTATAATTGATGAAGTTATGGGTACTACCAAAATTAATCAACATTGTTACCTTTTTCTTTTTGATATATCCTTCTATCTTGAGGGTTTGTGGAGTACATATGTTGGCCAATGCATGACAAGATATCGTTGGAGTAGTCTCTTCTAGCTCTGGATCTTGTGATGGTTCCAATTCTTGGTCTTCTTCCTCTTCATTGTCTATGAAGAATACTTTCTTATTGTTGCATTTATGTGCCTTACTATACTTGTTGTCACAATTGAAACATAATCCCTTTTCTCTTCTTTCATCCATTTGTTGAGGTGTCAACCTTGTCGGTTGGGGTACATTTGTCTTATGAACCCCAAAATGATGTCTACTTCTTGTGTATGCTCCAGTGGTAGACTTGTGTGCAACCTTATTCTTGGCTTGAATATGTAATGACCCTTTACTTATTAATATGAATAATTTCATAAATAATCCTAAAAATTAGCTAAATTATAATTAATTATTATATAACCTTAATTAATTATATGTTATTAATTAATTTTTTTTTACTATGATTAGCTTAAGTATG
>SNQJ01S0044519.1:1732-27732 GCA_010110895.2 Picea sitchensis | reverse complement strand
AACTTGTCCATGTATTCGATGCATATTGTATATGTTTGTATTCCAAAGTCTTAGAACCATGCAATCAAAATTTCTTCATATAATAATCGAGTGAAAGTCCAAAACCAAGGATAAAAACAATATGACCAAATCCATTATAATTTCCATAAGAACAAGACCAATAACTTTTATGCCCAAAGGTTTGATCAATGAAATATATCCAAATGCGCAATCAAGATAAGATAATGCTCAAGAACATAAGTTTGATAAAACCTTTAGCAGTCATGTGATAAACCAGTGATCAAGTATCTTTCAACAAATCAACCAAAAACGATGACAATCTAAGCAACGAAAGAGGTGTTTTCACACTTGCAGTTGTGAAAACTGAAACGAAATTGAATTGTAATGGTCGCAAAAATGAGACGAATGTCTAAAAGCACAATGCGACAATGATTTGTCGTAATACGACAAGGGGTGTAGGCAGCTTTTTGAGAGCAATAAAAAAAAATTGGGTTCGCTGCCAACACAAGGGGACAACCTGAAAAAAATGTACTAAATGTATGGTTTTCAGGAACAAAAATATGAGGAGAACATCCCATTTCCTTTTTTATATGTCACTATGGCTGCGACTTAGGTGGGTCATGTGTCCAACATTGACATTCAAAGGCGACAAACTTTCTTGTTCAAGAACAAGAACAAGATAGCAATACACTTTTGTTTCTCTGGTCCCAATAGTCACATATAAGGATGTTCTGCAAGAAGATTTTCACTCAGGCATTCCTAGTATTGAAAATTCTTACCTGCAAACTGCAAATAGTAAACAACAAACAACGAATAGGAATGAAACCATGGCACTGAAACTTACTTGTGAATGGGGAACGACAAAAGCGCAGTTCCAATTGCGGGTGCAAAATCTCAACCTTGCAAACTGCAACAACAGTTCCAACTGTAGATGCAGAAAACCAACCTTGCAAAGTTGAAGCAAACAAGGGTGCAAGATTTCAACACTGCAAAGTGCAAGAACCGATCGAACTGCGGTTGTAGGACTTCAACCTTGCAAAGTTGAAGCAAACAAGAGCAAGCAACAAACAACAAACCAGTGAACAAGCACCAAGAGGTCCAACTGCAGTTGCATGACCTCAACTTTGCAAAATTGAATCAAACAACAATAAACAACATCCAACGAACCAACGAGCAAGCAACAACCAATGAACCAGTAATGCCGGTGGAGAACAATATTGCCCAAATTCATTGCAGACAAGATTGTATCCAAAAATAAGAGGAAAATGTATTGTAACATGCATGTTAAGTAAACATTTAAGGCTGTGAGGCCTGTTAGGTAAACATTTAAGGCTGTTAGGACCGTTCAAGGGCCTCACGCTATGTAAACATTTAAAAAAGAATGTAGTGTGGCAGGGATGTTTACGTACGTAATAATAATAATAAAAATGCCTCTTTAAGTATTTAATAATAATAACAAATAAATACTAATAGTTCGAACAAAAGAGACTATGCAAAAAATTTATAGTCAAATGACAAACTAATATGAAGTCAACTAATAAAAAGATGGCTGTCGATGCTCAAAACTTTGGATATCTAAACATTTAAATAAAAATTCAAAAACACTGTAGATGATCAAAACTTTGGATATGTTAAGATGATTTAAAACATTGCAAATAGCGACGCTGGCAATAAGACTTCGACTCTGTTATCCAATGAGATCATGACATATAAGGTTTTTTTTATTATATAAAAAATAATGTTTTTAATTCTCTAGTTCGAACAATAGAGATTATGCAAATTTTTTTAATCAAAGGACAAACTAATATGAAGTCAACGGATTATCAATCGCTATAGTCCCTCTACGCCTTAGGAGGGACTAATAACACCACCAAAATACAAACCAAAATAATTTGGACTTTTAGTTAAAAAACTTCTAACACTCCCATAATTCAAAAGTGCAATACTCCGATCTGACGGGTTTGCCATCGGTGCAAGCAACGTTGAAAGCCTTTGAGCCATTCCACATGCATTTAATTTTAATCACAAACGAATATGAAGTCAACGGATTATCAATCGCTATAGTCCCTCTACACCTTAGAAGAGACTAATAACACCACCAAAATACAAACCAAAATGATTTGGACTTTTCGCTAAAAAAAAAAAAAAAAAAAACTTCTAACACTCCCATAATTCAAAAGTGCAATACTCCGATCTGACGAGTTTGCCATCGGTGCAAGCAACGTTGAAAGCCCTTGAGCCATTCCACATGCATTTAAACTTCCAGATGGCGCGGTTTCCACAAACCAACAAATTTTTAATTTTTCGTTTGCAATCTCCGGCAAGCAAATGCGTAATTTGTTAGTCCACGGGAGATCCAATCGAATCCATGGATTAGTTTTTTATTTTTTATTTTCTTTTAAACCATTTCAATTTCTTCCAAAATAATTTTCTTTTAAACCTTTTTACGGTGAACTTTGGCAAACTTGGGGCTAACTAGAGGCTAACTTCTAGAGCCAGTGTTTCGTGCTTCATCCACAAAGTGGAACAATGGCACGCAGGACTCATAAAAGACAAATAATTGAGGTGAGTGCGAACGTGCTCGGGTGAGTTTCTACTCATAGTAAAAGAAGGAAGGCGGCATTTGGAGACACAGTGGGGTGAAGAGGATGATACACAGTAGGATTGGCGCAATGCCCTCTTCAATATCTGCTTACTCTACATTTCGTCCTCTCAACATTTTTGGACTTCAGGTGATATTTTTCAATTCTCAAATAGATTTTTTTTGGAATTCTCAAATATGTATTTGTGGTTTTTTCATTTGCGCTTGGTAATGCAGTTGTCCCGATGTCTAAACAATGTTTCATTATTCGCATTCGTAGGTGCTTAGTAAAAAGTTGCTACCCACTGGAACATTGGAGATTGGCTCTACTTACAAGCCCACTTCATCGAGTTTTTCAACAGCCTCTGCAAACAAGCCACGAGGAGGTCTTCCTCGCTTCTATTCCGAGGTTCTCCCTGCTGGAAAGGTAACACCATAACCATATCCAAATCCCCTTCCCCAAACACGCACATATAATATCCCACTCAGACCTGCAATGTCACAAACTCGCACAGACCCATTTAAACCTGGGTCTGAAATGGTCCTCGAGGTTGCATATTTTGGGTTCCACTATTTGATACTGACACAATTAAGATATGCACTCTCAACCTTTGTAATGCCAAACGGGCTTTTTAAACGGGCCTGTGCTAGTGTTTATATTCAATGCACCCATTGCACTGTCTACATTCAATGCACCAATACAAACATGGTCACATCACACAAGAAGAATTGATATATCTCATCCTACCAGACGGTAGACCTGCACCTCGCTCCTACCAATGAGGCGGGTACCTTGTGGAATACCCTGCTCTGGCATTTTTGTTCAAAACCCATATCCACAAGTAGTTGGTCTTGAGTTCTTTGGTTGATGGTGCAACATTATTTAAAATTTTAACTTGGGTGTAATCTTGTAGAGGCTTTGAGACCTAGTTTTTCACCGAAAGTAGTCCACCTGTGCAAATCATGTTTTATCACACACTCTTGCAGTCTGGGTGGTGTTTGGAATATGGAACTTTGTATATCTTTTGGGTTTGAATCCACATGTAAGAGTGAGACATAGACCAGATGATTTGCTGCTAGCCCTTCTAACTACTAATTGCTTAATCTTTCAGGCTATTCCTCTTGGACTGGAAAGATTTTAATGTTTGTGAATGTAAATTATAGTAATGCTCATGTTCACATTCATCTTAGAAAATATGGAAAGAAAGGAATTTTATCAATGTCAATGTGTGGCCAAAATTGGTTTGGAGATCGGAAATTGGGATAAACAAACCTGTTTATCACAAGATTGCAAGAATATTTCTGGAAGTATATAAAGATATATTGAGGAATAAATGATTGATATGAATTGACAATATTACAATGTGCCTCGTGACAATATACTCATATGCATTGACTGGTCATGAGGTGAAGGGATGTGTGACCCTTGACTTTCCATTAACCTAATTATTATATTTATTACATTGTCACCTCTTTAAAGAATTCTTTTTTCTCAAAGCATAGTAAATCGGATTCTCTATAGTGTAGCATGTTTCCTTGGTGAGTCCCGACATTTTAGGGGTTTGACTTGGCTCTTGATTTGAGTGTTGGAATGATTCTTTTGTAGGCTGTGCCTGATATTCTGAAGTCTTTTGACTTGTTTGTTGAACGTGAAATCTTGATACATCTTTATAACATTCTTTCCTTGCTTCCACTATTGTATGTTTGACTGTGTCTTTTGCCTTTTTTTCATTCGATCCTGGGTCTTATCAACCTTCTTTTGATGAGGTTGAATATATTTGGTAGTTTGTTCTTTTCGAAAAGTAGTTTCTTTTGGGGGACCCTATCTTCATTCTTATTTTGTGGTGTGCATGAGATTGATGTTTTGGTGGTGTTTCATCATTATCGGATTTTGAATTGTAACTTGTAGTAATTTCATTCTTTGGGTTCAAGACTTCTGCTTCCATTTCATCTGCTATTTTAAAGTAGTGCCATGACGGGTCTTCATATTTATGCCTTGGCATCCAATTCTTACCACACATGGGACAATTGTTTTCCTTCTTTTTGTCCCTTTTGAGCGGTGATATTTAGAATTATTGTAACTAGTTATCTTCTTTGGAGGTTCAAAAGCTACCTTTTTTTAACTCCTGAACTTCCTCTATCATTTTTCCATACTTTTAGCTTCGACCAAATTCTTAGGTCCGGATAGCCTTAACTCGCTGTAGATGTAACACACCCCAGACTTAGTTTTGGGCATATGTCACTAAATCTCGACTTCTGTCAAAAACTAAAATTTCCGAAATTCCTCTAATTCAACCCATTACTACTCTAATACCAATTAATTAATTAAACCAACCTTACTGAAGGGGCATATAACCTGACTATAAACTCTGATACCTTTTATTTTTACACCCAGACTCTTGTCCAAGCTTCAGATACCAACATAATTAATATGCCTTGCATATGCAACAATTATGCAGTTCTAACAACATACAATCCATGTATAATTATAACAATTATAGTATAAGATAATTAAACATAAATAACACACATTATTCAGCATAAAAACACATAAAAGACAACTATCTTTTAATGAAAATCACCAATTGGCTGAAAACCTCAGACGTTCCTCCCAACCATAGACTTTGCTGTTCATTCACTCGCAACAACAGGTCACCCATGAGCTGGGGCTAAGACTCCACTAGGGCAAAGGCTACCTAAGCCAAACTTGTTGAGTTCTGGTGTACCAAGGGAAGTGGTCCCCTTGTGGTTGTGGGTCTCTAACACAAGAGGGAAATTTTTGACCCATTATGCCTTATGCTTTATGTTTAATTTCACTATGACATTTTCCTAAGTCAAAAGAGTGAAATTTGTCACTTGAGGCAAAAGTGACTATTAATTCACTTTGTGGGTGAATTGGGGGACATAAAGTTAACTATCGAAACTTAACCCAAAGCGGGTTTTGAGTTGAGATTCTTTTTGAGAGATCTCAACCATGGATTAGAGATGGCTTGGAGTGATCCTAGCCATTGATCTTTTAGGTTTCCTTATGATTCCTTAAGAGGGGCGCATAGGGCAAAAGGAGGTTCATTGCTTCATTTGTTCACTTGGAGAGTTTGGAGAGGAGCAAGAGGATGAGAATGGAAGCATTGGGAGAGGAGAGCTTGGGCACCATCTTTCATGGAGGGCGCAAGGAGGCTTAGGGCCTATTTATTTTGTGGTGAGGGTTCTTGCTTGGTGGAGGGCGCAAGCTTAGCAGGCACTAGCAGTTCTTGAGCTTTTGCAGATTTGATTGGTGGAGGTTTGGGACAACATACAAACAAAGATTTGCATGCAAGGGTTTCTCAAACAACCAAGGGAGGATCAAGGGCGCATCAATTTAGTGGAAGAGGCAACAAAGGAAGGGGAGCGCACTTGTTTGAGCTCATCCTTCTTGGAACCTTCTAGCAAAGCTTGAGAGGAGCTTGCTATTTGTACAGGTTCCATTGTATTTGCTTACTTGTTGTTTTCTATGCTTGAGACATCACATATATACACTTTCATTCTAAACTAGTTTTCCCCGTGGGGGTTTTATCCAGGGTCATGTTGACCAAAAATACTCGAGTTCAAATTTCATGTATGCTTAGTGTTTAAATCAACAGTGGGAGCTTGTAAAGATCCTAGAGGAGTGCTATATGTTTCAAGGTTTGCATGTGCTAACATTCAATGACTAAAACACTTGCAAGGGCACCTTAAAAGAGCATATAACCATCAGTTTGAAGGCAGATTTCTTGGCAGAAAATTTCAGACCTGCTTGTTGTCCTAAAACAACAGCAAGGACAAATTTGATTGAGTAAACTTAGAGGCCAACAAGAGGTCAAAGACAGACCTGTTGGGCAGCCTTCTAGTTCCTCAAAAATCTACAAAACTAAAGTCCAACAACACACAACTCAAGACAAGGCCAATGGCACCAACTCTAGCAACAGTTCCACCTCACAGTCTCTCATTCCCCACAACCTATCTCACCCCAAGAAGTGTACCCCTTCATTGCTCCACAGTCCTTCAACTGTACCCCTTCCCTTCTAGGGTTTCAACAACAGGCTGATCAGGGAGTCTTAGAACTTTGTGGCACTTGGAACACAAGGTTGCTCACAAATAGTTATGGCACCCACTAGGCTAGCACACAGGGAAACCTATTCCAAACAATTCTCCGACCCAAGGAGAAATGCTCCATAGGCCTAACAACCTGCCTCTTCAATCCCAAACCACCTAGGATTACAGGGTTACGATGCTACCAAGTTACATTCCTCTCCTGCTCACCCTCTCCAAGCCATTGGAATGGAAGAATGGAATGAAAATGAAAGAGAATTACACTATATTCTCCCTTTAAATATGCATATGCCCTTTTTTACACATGACACTCAAGGAACTACCTTTTCCTCCACTTGGTAATTCGTTCCCCTCACTTAAGAACTTAGGATAACATAATAACATAAAGGCTTATGACTTTAGGAATATATTATTATATTCCCCTTGACTTAGCCCCTTTCCTCAAGTTCTAGCCCTCTTTTCCTCTTGTGGAGTCCTAGCCCCCCATACTCTTTCGTCTGAGTTGGTTTGCAACAATGATGTATTTTATTAATATATATCCGAGTGTGATTACAATTTACAATGCTATGCTCACCTACCTTATATCACACAGGCACTCTGGCCCAAAACATATATACACAGTCACTCCGGCCCAAAATATCTTGGCTCACTAGCCTATAAAACGTATGTATATTTACAACCCGGGGTTCAACCTAGGGCTCAACCTAGGGGTATTACAATAGATAATGGGTTTTAACCATGGAATATATGCTTTTTGTAGTTGATCGTTGGTAAGAGTGGGAAATCTAGTTGCAAGGACTTCCTATTCATGGGTATATTTGTTAGCTTTTCCCATTTGGCGTAAATGGGCGAACTTGGTATAAGTGTCGTCATTTTCATCATCGTGAAATCTCTTAGGAATATCATTTGTGAATATTTGCCAGTTAATTGAGAAACCACTAGTTTTCTTGGACCACCATGTGAACCAATTGCAAGCATCACCTTCTGAGTATAAGGATGTCATTGATATCTTCTCTAATTTTTTAGCAAGTGGGTTCATAACAATGATCCCTTCGATTTTGATTAACCCACATGATAACTTTTCGATCATGTAGTCCATCATATTTAGCTATCTTGATTTTTATTTTATTTAGATAACATGTGTTATTTTTGATATCGTTGCTAACTTGTGTTTGATGATTCTGGGTTTGGTGGTGTCCTTAGATTAACTAAGGGTTACATTGGTAATGCATCTACCTTTTCGGTTATTTGGTCAATCCTTTCTCTATGATTGTTAATAATCCTTGATACTTCGTCCTTGTCGTTTCACATTCTTAATAGGTATTGCCATTGTTTTTCATAATCTTCTATTAACTTGTCAATTTTGTCCTTTTCTATTAATTTGTCAATTTTGTCCCTTCTCAGTGTTATCAATGTTGTTTACTTCATCTCTGCAACGATCACATTTGCTTGTAAATCATCATTGTTAATGATTTTGGGGTTGGTTTTTCCTAGTTGAATCCACTTTTTTAGCTTTTACTTTATGTATTATGTAGATAAAGTTTTAATTTATATTAATAAATTAACTTTATAAGATAAGTCGACCTTGGTATATAAATTTGAAAGTGAAAAAAAAAGGAAAGATTTGAGGGGGCACAACTTAGGGAAAAATCACATGGGAATTAAAAGGTCATGTGTGTACACAAATTCATAGCAAAAAATATGGACGAGTAAGGGAAAGTTGGTGGCATATGAAACTGACAAGGGGTGGTATGAAATTAACGGAGCTATATGACTCTGTATGTTGATACAAAATCACGTGGGAAATAACTGATCTATATGACGGTATGGGCGTACGAAAATCACAAATTAGCAATCGAGTACGGATTGTATGGCAGCGTACGACAATTGCATGCGAAGATCGAGACTGTATGTCAACAACAATGATGGTTTTACAGATTACTTGAATAGTAGCTGAGTTTGGAAAAATGGTAGCATTGTGTAAGGAATTTCCAACGATTGAAAGCAGGGTAAGCTACTGGTATTTGTTGAGATTTGAGTACCTTGGGAAGTGGTCCCCTTGTGGTTTTGAGTCTCTAACCACAAGTGGGAAATACATTGGGACGATGTACCTTGTACTTTATGTCTAATTCAACTTTGACTTCACTTAAGTCAAAAAGTTGAATTTTTGTCACTTAAGGCAAAAGTGACTAATTATTCACTAAGTGGGTGAATGAGGGGACATAAAGTGAACTTAGGGAACTTAACCCAAAGTGGGTTTGTGAGTGAGATTATTGTGGGATGATCTCAACCTTTGATTAGAGAATGGATGGAGAGATCTTAGCCATCCATCTCTTAGGTTTCCTTATGGAGGTTCAAGAGGGGCGCATAGGGCCTAAGGCGGCTCATTCACTCTTTTGTTGTCTTGGAGAGCTAGAGGAGAGCAATGGAGATGGAAATGGAAGCAAAGGATGAGGGCAACAAGGGTGCCTCTTTCCATGGAGGGCTCTAGGAGGCTTTGGCTCCCATTTATTTGTGGTGTTCATACTTGCTTGGAGGAGGGCGCACTATAGGAGGGTGCACACCGAGTGGGAAGGTCTTATCCTTGGCTGATTGCTGTTTGGATTGTTTCCTAGGAGAGGTAGCACACAAGAGCAGATTTGTTTGTAAGGGTTTCTTCTACAAAGCAATAAGGAGCAAGGGCGCAAGGCTAGAGTGGGATTGAGCAACAAGTGAGGAGGATGCACCATGCTTGAGCTCATTCATCTTCTTGGATCTGTATAGCAGCTTGAGAGGGGCTGCCATTTTAACAGGTTCATTCGTTTTGTTGTACTTGTTGTATCTCACATTTTTTTCATCACTTATATAGACTTACATTCCAAACTGGTTTTCCCCGGGGGGGTTTTATCCAGGGTCATGTTGACCAAAAATACTTGTGTCCTAATTTCATGCATGCTAGAGTTTAGAACAACATTATAATAGTTGTAAAGATCTATAGGTGTGTTATATATTTTGAAGTATGCATGTGCTAATCTATGGGCTACTAAAACTACATGCAAGGGCACCTTAAATGCATATATAACCATAACAAACCAACATAAAAGTTACTAAACTGTTTGCTGTTATAAAACAGAAGCAAAGAATAGTTGGACAGTTCAAACTTAGAGCCAATCTCAAGTCAAAGACAGACCTAGTTGGCAACTTGTTAGGACCTCAAATTTTCTTCATGGTATCAGAGCCTTGGTGGCTAAGTCTTGTTGATTTTGGACATCTTGTGGGTAGTTCTTGACAGCCAGTGGGCAGATTTCTTGACAGCTTGTTGACAGTGATTTGTAGTAGCTTATTGGCAGTGATTTGTAGGACAACTGTAGGACTATTGTTGGACCTAGTTTCAACCTCTTTTCACACCTATTTGGATAAAGAGTGAGGTTGAGTTGGACAACCTCTTTTCGCACCTATATTGCTAGGAGTAAGGCTGATTTTGTACAACCTCTTTTCACACTTGTTTTGTTAGGAGTGAGGTTGTAGTTTGACTACCTCTTTTCACACCTGTGTTGACAGGAGTGAGGTAGTGCTCTTTTGCAGTTGTAGCATCAGTGTGAGTTCAGTGGGCAAATATGTCAGTATCCAAGATGCGGGCAGAGGATAGGCTAGTCAGAGCTAGCAACTGGTCCCTGTTATCGCACAGTTTATAGTTAGGATAAAAGATAGATGTAAAGAGATAAACTGGCGTAACTGAACGAATCCCACCCAATGTCACCTCGATAGGAAGGTTCTTTCTGTTTAGGGAGGTAAGGCCCATGGGAGATGTCCCCGGTGACCTGGGGTTTTGAGAAGGCAAAGGATTTAAGGCTAAAAAATAAATTCCCCCCTCACAAGTCACCATTGAGCAGATAGTCTGACTAACCAGCCAATAAAGAGAAGTATAACCAAAAAAAGAGATGTACCTGCCCGAGACAAAGCAACAAGATATATATATATATATATATATGCAAGCTTACTCGCTTCGTTAGTACTTCATATAATCAATGACTATCTGATATATAAGCAATTGAACAATATATATTGACGAAGTCAATGTTTATATGATAGCAACGATGTACAATATCACTTCTTCAATAAATGCTAAAGGAATGTGGCATTCAATGTAACAATCAACACTTCATTTAGATACTGCCTTAAACAACCATTCAATTGCTCACAAGTAAAACGGTAGCTGCACAATGATGTTAATAGCAAAAAGATGACGACAACAATTAGTTAGTAGGGTTAGTCTTAGGCTAGGGTTAGAATAGTTAGGGTTTGTTCAAAGTATTTGAAGTTTTTTTGATCAAAGTACTCACATGCTAGGCCTTAGATCAGTGCGTTCCTAGTCTAAATGGAGTCAAAAGGAGGACGCAAGTTGAAGGATCAAAAGATAATAGTAGGACTAAGGACGGGAGGGTTAAACCTTGAGGTGTTGCTATGGCAAGGCCTCAGGGATGAAACCCTAGAGAGGCTCACTTTGGTGTAGGGGAACTAGGCCTCAGTGCTCTCTCCTCCTTCCTTAGCTCAATGGAAAAATGGCTAGCTCAAAAGATTGCATAAGACTAAGACAAGAAGGTTTGCAAGCAACGTGTTGCTAAGGCAAGGCTTCACTAAGCAAACCCTAGGGAAAATCGGCTCACCAAGGTGTAGGGGAACTAGGTCTTGATGCGTTTTCTCCTTCTTAGCTTCAATAAGGTAAAAACGACTAGCATAGGAGAAGATAGATTTGAGTGTTGCTATGGCAAGGCTCAATCCTCTTCAACAAGGGCTAGAAAGAGTAGAGTGTTGCTAAGGCAAGGCTCTATCTCACTTCAACAAATAAAATGGCAAAAAATCTTGATAGGGACATGAGACAATGACCTTCAATGTGTGCTTGTCCCCTAGGGTTTAAATCAACAAATTATAACCATAAATGCAAGAGAAACAATACTACAACCATTCAATTAAGAAGTTTTGCAGAAATTTACTTACATTCAATCAAGAAATCAAGTAGCAAACCCTACTTGTAACACCTTCCACCAAGATAAATGCCAAAAATGCCAATAAAAGACTTCCTTCAACAAGTGCGCCTCACAATTTCAGCCAAGAACTCCAAGTGTAGCGCAAATTTCAGACCTCACTAATGAGTGAGTGAAAGATGATGAAAAAATGAAGGTGAAAACCCTCAATTTATACAGTACCATGACCTAATTTTACTTTTTAGGTCATGAAAAAGGTCGACAAGGCCAAAATACTAAAATCATACTGTTTTACATTAAATGCTTAAAATAAAACCCTAATCAAGCAAAAGAGAGACGTCATCCCCTCTCTAGGGTGACGTTAGCCCCTTCTAGGGCAAATGCAGGCTCCAGGAGCAAGACGTTAGCCCTCCTTGGGCTTCTCCTAGTTGCCACACGTGCCAAACTGCCCTGTCCATTTGCCAAAGCGTCCATGAAGTAAGGATGACGTCATGGCTTTCATGGGTGACGTCCTAGGCCCTCCAAGGCCAACGTTCCACTAAAAAGGGGACAACCCCCCTAGGTCAAGCTCTGCTGGGGTGCCTCTGCAAGACGTCCTCCTTCTCTCTTGTGCAAACCCCTTTGTCCTGTCTCTGCCCCCTGCTGGGGTCTCAGCATCCATCGGGTGGGCCCTTCAGCCCCATGGAGGTCCGAACTGATCATCTCCCTATGTGTACCTGTCCAACATGGTACCTATCCGGCATGGTCCTACACATCAACAACTACGCCCTCTAGGGGCTCATGAGTCACAGGGATCATAACAATGTCAATCACATCTCATCAACAATATTATTAAACATGTGCATAAAACCCCTACTATCTCAGTTAAAAGCTCAAAGACATTATACAAGCCTGCAATACAAGTTTGGGGAAAGTGACAGGGTGTCCTATTGGGCTAGTGTCCACTGGAGAAGGAAAGTTCCTGAAAAAGACTTCATTTAGGCCATGTAAGTGGGTGATGTGGATAAGGGATGTTCTGACAATGGGTGCAGTGGAAGCAGGGGATGCAAAGTTTTACCTGTGGGTGCCTTTGTAGAAGGCGAGCTGCACCTGTCCTGGATGCAATTTTTTCCAAACCCAATTCATGCCTTTTATTTTTTATTCTTATTGCTTTTTCTTCAAGGAGCTAATCAAGGGACACTGCCCTAGCGTGGTGACCAGTGCTGGCAGCGTTACCCACAAGTACTTTCACAGAAATGAGAAGGCTGGCTCATGATGAGACCCCCTTTCTCTTGGCCATGCAACCAAGAGTCACTACCCTAGCGTGGTAACCAACTGCTAGTAGTGTCATACTGCTAGATACCCATGGACTTGATAGGCTGGCTCGTGATGAGACCCCCTATCCTCTGACTAGGTCTTGTTTTTATTATTTTTTATGGGTCCCTCTTTTTTTTGCTGAGAAGCCTTTTACTGCTTTCTCGGGGATCCCTGGGCAAAGCATCTCGAGGTTCTATTTTTAGGCTTTTATCTTTTGCCAGCTTGCCTTTACCTTCTGGGCCTTTAGCCCCTTCTTCCCACGAGGTAAGGTGCAATCCTCAAATGATAGGTCAAGCCAGTGTCTGGACAAGTGTAATGGGATAGATGAGCAGGGAGCAAGATGAAAAATTGGTGCTATGGCGGGAGTGGACGATGGCTTTTCAGAAATCCACCCAGTGGCAAACCAAAACCTACGGACACAGGCTTACTAGGGCATCCTGTCATTCCCCCCAGACATGGTCAAGTGAGGAAGTATAAGATCCAAGCATTTGTTAGAAACAAAAGGAATTAAATGCACATATTCAAAGGTTTTGATGATCAGAGTGACACATACCATGATACCCGGACTCATTACCTCATGGAGCAAGAACCATCTCTGACACAAGACCAAGGCGATGGTGATGGATGCTGCTGCTGCTGGCAAGTTAGAGGTGCTGAAAAGGAGAAAAGATGGGCCCTCCAGGGCCATGCTAAAGTCGATCCGGTTCTCGGTACTCCATGTCTAGGACCTGTGGGCCTCGAGACATGATCTCCTAGTTATCCCTAAAAGTGGGGGATAACAGTCCCCTTGGAAGACCGGGATCATTTTTGTCTTGGAGGATCTTGAACTATGGGATATAGTTCCAGCTCTCGTGGTGATTCCTCCTGCACCTGCTCCATCACCATTGTTGGATGCAGATTTCAGGAAGAAAAAAACCAAGGCGAAACGAACTATTTGTGATGCAGTGAGGGATCACATTATACCCCACTTGACTGGTAAAGACTATGCATTTGATATATGGGCATCCTTGTGCAAGCTTTACCAGAGTCCCAACCAGAACCGGAAGCTGGTTCTGCAGGACAAACTTAGGAGCATTTAGATGCTCAAGACTGAGTCGGTCACTTCATACCTTGGCAAATTCACTCAGATCAGAGATGAGTTAGCAGCGACTGGAGAGATTGTGGACCCAGACTTTATGATGAGGACATCTTTAAACAACTTTTCCAAACCTTGGGGTTCATTTGTACATGGCATTGTTGCCCGGGACGTCATGCCTACTTGGGAGAGACTTTCGGATGATTTCATACAGGAGGAGTTGAGATGCAGCTTAGGGTCTTTAGGACAACAACGAATATCTAAGGGTGATGAGGATCTTGCTCTTTGGACAAAGGGCAAGAATAAGGTCGGCAAGGGTGTACAACAGGGTCCCAATAGGGGGGCCAAGCCACAGGGAGAGAGTGGCAGTGGGCAGAAGAGGGATATGAGCAAAGTGAAGTGCTTTGCTTGTAAGAGGATGGGGCACTCTGCTGGACAGTGCCCCAACAGGAAGAAGCCGGGTGGCACAGTAGCTACAACGGATGAGGCAGAGTTTCAGGCACAGTTTGAGAGGGAATGTGCCTTCCTCATTTGCTGCACTTCAATTGAGACGACACCTAGCATTTGGTACATAGACAACGGGGCTTCGAGCCACATGACTGGTGTTAGAGAGCATTTTACCAGCCTCAGAGATACAGAGGGCAGGATGGAGATTGCTCTTGGTGATGACACCATCGTCAGAGTTGTTGGACGTGGCACAATTACTTTTTAGAGGGAGAGTATGCCACCTCTTTCGTTCAGGGATGTTCTCTATGTCCCTGGGTTGAAGAAGAATCTGATATTAGTTTCCACCCTCCAGGATAAGGGTCTTGAGGTCCTTTAGAGGGACATAGGTCCTCATACACCCTAAGGGGTCCCGTCTCACCTCAGGGTAGGTGATTGGAGAGAGGGATGTGAAACTATATAGATTGCTTTTTCAGCCCCTGCATGCTTTGGCAACGAGTAGCGACAACAACAGTTAGTTGTGTGAATTGTGGCATTGGAGGATGACACACCTTCATCATGGGGCTCTTGGAGGACTGAGAGAGGTTGTGACAGGAGTGCCACAGTTTAGTTCAGAGCATCAAGATGTGTGCAAAGGGTGTGCGCTTGGTAAGTTTACCAAGGCTTCTTTTCCCAGCAGTGACAGCAGGTCAGTTGAGGTATTGGATTTAGTACACACAGATGTGTGTGGGCCCATGTCTCGGGCGTCCTTGATTGGTTGTGAGTACTATCTCACATTCATAGATGACCACTCGAGGAAGACCTGGATCTATTTCCTGAAGGCCAAGAGTGAGGTCTTCAAGAGGTTCCAAGAGTTCAAAGCTCTTGTGAAGAACCAAATAGGAAAGAGGATCAAGGTCTTGCGGTCAGACAACGAAGGTGAGTATACCTCCAGGGAGTTTGTGGACTTCTATACTTGTGCAGGGATCAAAAGACAGATGACCGTGCCTTACAACCCCCAACAGAACGCGGTTGTCGAGAGGAAGAACATGGCGATTACAGGTGCAGCGAGATTTATGTTGCATGATCAGAGTTTTCCTCTATACCTTTGAGCTGAGGCGAGTGCTGTTACAGTTTATTTGTAGAACATGAGTCCCCATAGGATTTTGGGGAAGAAGACTCCCGAGGAGGCCTTCACTAGTAGGAGGCCCGATGTTGAGCACATCGAGATTTTTGGTTGCTTGACTTATTCTCATGTCCCCTAAGAGAGGAGGACAAAGCTAGACCTCACATCCCAGCAGGGGATTCTAGTTGGATACTCAGAGGTCTCAAAGGCCTACTGGATGTACATTAAATCACAATGGAGAGTGGTGGTGAGCAGAGATGTTAGCTTTGAGAACGGTAGAGCTTTCTGGAGGTCTCTCGAGTCGAGAGTCAGTATTGAGGATGATGCAGAAGTACAGATTGATGTTTCAGAGGGAGCATAACCTCAGGTGTCTGGTATCAGTGTCAGGGGTGACAGGGTCACCTTGCACAACTTCAGGTTCACAGTCAGAGGGGGTTCAGGCAGAGGGTGCAGAGGCTTCAACATCTCAGAGTATCGGGATTAGATCTGAGGCAGAGACACTTGGGCGAGGAGATCTTACTTCTCCCTTGGTTACTTCAGGGAAGAGGAAACTGAGATGGTTTTAGCAGACCTTGAAGGAGGCCAAGGAGAATGTAGGAGAGCCCAAGAGACAATTTAGAGAGAGCAAAGCACCAGAGAGGCTTGGGTCCTACTTGGCGATGGTGATGAGCATCTCAGATGCAGAGCCACAAAAATTTGCGCAGGCAGTAGACCAACAGGTTTGGCGAGAGGCCATGCTGGAGGAGTATGACTCCATTACGCGCAATGATGTTTGGGAGGTGGTTCCGAGGCCAGAGGGGAAGTCAATTGTGACTTCGAGATAGTTGTACAAGACCAAGTATGCTGCAGATGCCAGCATAGAGAAACACAAGGCCCGGTTTGTGGCGCGTGGATTCTCTCAGGTAGAGGGAGTTGATTATGATGAGACATTCGCATCGATTGCATATGGATGTAAAGACCACATTTAATGGATTTATTGAGGAGGAGGTGTACATTGAGCAACCACAGGGGTTTGAGGTGAGTGAGAGAGAATCTCACGTGTGCCTTTTGAGAAAGGCACTGTATGGTGTGAAGCAAGCTCCCAGAGCTTGGTATTCGCGCATTGACACATATTTGCTTCAGATGGGATTTGAGAAGAGCGATGTTGATCCTAACCTCTATTACATCAATAGAGGTGAGGACACGCTCATTCTCATTTTGTATGTGGATGGCTTGTTGATTATTCCAATTAGTGTATTTTGTTTTTGAGCTGCAAATCTAATTTACAACAAGGAAATGACTAGTTACAATATATCTAGGTGTTGGGATTAGGAAAATTCAACAATTGCTTGATAATGCCAACCCCCATTTTTCTAGAGAGCTCCTATTTAAGAGTGTTGGCATCATTGGCTAGGGAGTTAGCATGATACATGTGTTTTCTTAAAACCTGATGGAACGAGACCTTATGTAGGTTATGAACCTTCTTTTGGATTTGAGCTAGAATTGAAGCAAGCTTACTATTAGATGGGGTTGATTTCAAGACCATCGATTTGATAATTATGCCGGAGTCTCCTATGACAATCAAGGACTTTGCTCCGACTTCATTTGCTAGTAGAAGACCCTAATAAAGAGCGTAGGCTTCAACTTGATTGTTTGTGGACTTTCCTAAACCCCAGACAAAGGTTATTTCAAGTTTTCCCTCAGGATCTAGTCTAATCCCCTCCGCACCTGCCACCCCTGTATGAAATAGTAATTTTAAGGTAGCTTGAATTCTGGAATAATTTGTGGCTTTGACCCACAACTTGGCCAAGAGTTGGCTCTAATACCAAATGGGATAAAAACATGTTTATCACAAGCCTACGAGAATATTTCTGCAAGTATAGAGGATATACTGAGGAATAAATGATTGATATTAATTAATGATGTCATAGTAAGCCTTGTGATGGTATACTTATATGCATTCATTGGTCAAGAGGTGAAGGAGTGTGTGACCCTCGACTTTCCATTAACCTAATTATTATGTTTATTATGATGATGATTGTTATCACCTAAACTTACACCCCTTAGTGCAAAGCTTGCACTAGGTCCTAAGCTCAAGTGTAACTCGGAAGAGTTGTCACTGGTCCTAAGATCAAGTGTAACTCACAAGAGTTGTCACTGTCACCTCAACAACTATTTTTCTCACTTTAGGTTGGGTAATTCAACACAAAGGAGGCTTTTCTAATAGCAACTAGTTTCCCAAAGGTAAGAAATCTAAGATGACCTAGGTAACTATGTACTTGAATCAATTATGTATGATTTCTGGTTATTAATCAAGTTAATTATCAATGGCCAAGTTCAGATCTGATACTTAGTATTTAGGTATAATTAAGGTTTTTGTGGTATTTTTTATGTGTATTTAATCCTTTAAATTTCAGATCTGAAATGTAGCTAAGTGCTGTTATGAACTTGCCCCCCAAAATGAATTATTTTAAACCAGAAGTCAAGTCCATTATAGCAGTTTGTTTAAACCTTGAAGTAGATGTGAAATTGAGTGAATCTAAGGCTAGAACACTTGTAAATACGAAGAATTTCACTCAGTTACTAAATCTGAAAAATACAATCAATAAACGGCCATGTAAGTGTTGAGATTTGGGTACCTTGGAAAGTGGTCCCCCTTGTGTTTGTGAGCTTCTAAACACACGAGGGAAGCACTTTGTACCTTGTACTATGTACTTTGTGTCTAATTTCACTTTGACTTAGGAGAATTAAGTCAAAAGTGAAATTTGGTCATTTTAGCCTAAAGTGACAATTAATTCACAAAGTGGGTGAATTAATAGACATAAAGTGAAAACTATTGAAACTTAAAGAAAGTGGGTTTTGAGTTGAGATTTAGTTGAGATGATCTCAACCATTGATTAGGGATGAGATGAGATGATCTCATCCACTCATCTTTTAGGTTTTTTTATGCTTCCTAAAGGAGGGCGCAAGGGGCAAAGGAGAGCTCATTCACTTGTATGTTCACCAAAGGAGTTTGGAGAAGGGCAAGTGCATGAGGATTGTTGCATTGGGTGAGGATAGCTTGGGTGCATGCTTTCATGGAGGGAGGCATCTAGCACAGAGCTTTGTTTATTTACTGAGGAACATTCATTACTGTGGAGGGCGCACTTGTTGAGGAGGGCACATCAGTAGTGGGGAGGTCTTACACCTGTCAGATTGCAGTGGGATCAATTGCAGAGGGAGGCCACACATCAGAGCTTCATTCCTGTGGAGGGGTTTTCCATTCTGAGCTCACAACTTGCATTTGGAGTAGTTATGGTGGATTTGGTAGCATTTATGAGGGGTGCAACATGCTAGGGTGCACCTGCTTGGTTTGGACTTGTATTTCAGCTTGAGACAAGCTGCTATTGTAACAGGTTCATCTATATTTTGTACTTGCTGTATTCCACCATCTATTCTCCTCATTTATAGACATATATCCCAAACTGGTTTTCCCCGGGGGGGGGGGTTTATCTAGGGTCATATTGACCAAAAATACCTGTGTCAAATTTATGCATGCTTAGAAGTGTAGATCAAAATTTCAAAGTTAAAGATCTAGAGGTAGTGTTATTTGTTTTAAAGTATATTGCATGTGCTAACATTGAGTAAAGAAAACACTTGCAAGGGCACCTTAAAAGAGCACTTAACCATTAAATATTGAGCAGAAAGTTTGGTGACTGTTTGCTGTCCTAAAACAGCAAGAGAAGACAGCCACACAATTGAAACTTAGAGCCATACTAAGGTCAAGGACAGACCTTAGATGACAGTCTCATAGGACCTCAGAAAATCTACAGTAAGATTATCTAATTTACCCTATTTAAATGCAGATTTTTGGGACAGCAAGGCAGATTTCCATAAATGGGTGATTTCTAGATTAAAACTAAGGCAATCTACCATGCAAACTGAGGGTTTCTAGGGATGAATTTCATGTGTAAGCAAACGGAAGATTCCATATCTACATAAAAAAAAATGAAATGTAAATTTGTTTGGCTAGAAGATGTGACTAGTGTCTAGCAACCAAATTAGGGCTTATGGGGTCATCTAAGGCTCTTCATGGAAGGTTTAGGTAGACCAAAAGATGGATAGGGTTGAAGTGTTCAAACCCTAGCAATCTTTTAGTGGATTAATTGATTTCATAAATAACAAAGGGAAATCCTAAAGTAGAGATCTTCACAAAACTTGAGAGGGGATCTACTATGAAAGAGCTAAGAGGGCATACAACCATGCATTGAGAAATATGATCACACTTAACTATTCCAATAGCAAATAAGACAAACTTTAGAGAAAGAGCTTATCTGAAAATTAAGTCAAGATTATGCATTTGAAACTTCATCCATCAATCAAACATCTACACAAGAAAGTCTTCCACTTGAGCGCTCCGATCAACCATCCATAGCATTACATTAGCATCTAGACAAAATTTTAAGAGTGTATTGTCCACAAGCTTCTAGCAAAATTTACAATGGGAGGAGATTCTCTTATATAGAGAAGAAAACCAAAAACCTCCTAAATAGAATAATAATAAAACTCCAAGATCTAGCCTCGAAATATGTAAATAACTGTTATCTCTTTAATTAACTAGAGATATATAGTCAACAATACAATAAAAATAGTGGATCTGGTCCTTGAGTAACTAATCTCTAATAAATAAAGCATATCCAAAAGGAAATCATGTGGATAAGTGGCTCCTCACATGTGTCGTACATTCCTCTGTCAAATTGACCTCCTCAAGCATGTGAGAGTGGAATGTGTGGCCTACCTAAGAAAAGAGTGAGACTCAACAACCCCCCAACAAACAAGGACGACCTCTCCAAGAAGTGAAATGACCAAGCTAGCAAGTCTGCCAAGTGGCATGTATGGCCACCAAAAAGGTGGACGACTCCTCTCCAAATGCTACAATGGTCCAAAGGTGAGGTCTCCAAGGTGCAACTTACTCCTCAAACCATGTTGACAATGATCTCTAAGGAAAGAGGGGTCAAAGCATGTTCAACATCCAAGTAAGATGCCAATGATCTCATAAAAAAGGGGGGATGATTCCTCAACAGAGGTGATGCGTGCCTCCAAATATGTGCAAATTAGTGGTGACCACTAAATGACATCTTCTAATAGCTCAATAACTCTTTTAATTTTTATCCCCTTCCTAATTTGACCATGGTGTGGACATCATTAACCTTAATTACATGTGAAAAACTCCTAAGACCAGATGCATTTCCTAGGACTCTAAGTCAGGTGTAGGTGATGTGATGAATGTGGTACATGACCCTCATAGTCATATATGATCAGTGAATAAGAGGTCTTCCCCTTAGCTTTCAAGAGCTAGGGGTTATCATTATTAGTTACCACATGTGTGCCTTTAGAGGGAGCGCTTAACATTGAGTTACCATTCCTTGAGCTTTTTTTTTGGTATTCCCCCCTTTTTATATTGTTGATGCTTGTAGCTCAGACAAGTACTTTTGCACAGGTCTAGTGTCAGACGTGTGAAAGTAGTCCAAAGGACCTTTCAGAAACTTTGGAAATTCACTTTAATTAAAGAAATTATTAAAGTGAATGACGTTTTATAATTAAAGGGAATTTAGTTTAATGAAGTGCTAAATCTTTGCCATTGATCTCAAGTGAGGTGAGATCTAATCTCTACTGTTAATCATTTTGGAGATTAGGGTTAGGGTTCAACTCAATATTATAAAAGGAAACCAAGGTGAAAGGAGAAGACACATCTCGGAGACATCTATTAGAGTCAATGACTCATAGAGAGAGAGCAAAGAAGGACTTTTGCTCAAGGAGATCTCAGTAAGTGTGAAGAAGGACTTTCATCTAGAGATTAGCTCGGTCCAAAGGAGAAAGAAGCAAGTGGGCAAGTGCAGCAACATGTACAGATTGTATAGAGTCGTGGACAGTGCCATACGCGTCAGATCGATAGTCCTGGGCATGTACATATGCGCCTCATAGGCGGCGCAGAGCAAGTTCTGTAGGGCACGGGTATGCAGGCATAGGCCATCTAGGGTGCGTATACGCGTTGGACATAAGGACAAGGCACATACATACTAGATTTCGAGATAGTTTTTACACAGATTTTTGAGGCACTTTTATGCTAAGGAAAATCTGTACTGTCTGTACTTGAAAGTACATAAACTGGGCTCTGTTTTCAAGGTAGTCTGACTGTCCATTGTTGCACAAAAATAAAGGTGGTGTTTTGGCACAAAATTCAAGGATTTTGGGCATTGTATCTGAGATAAGTATAGTGATTTAATAGGCTGAAAATGTACTGCTATAAACTGATTTTATTATCCTTCATGAGCTCATAATAAATCTCTTCTTGGCTGGTTTTCCCTTTGGGTTTTTTTTCAGGGGCTTTGCCTGAATATATAGTGTCAAATGTGGTGATATTTGTCTGATGTTCATATATTTTTGTTGCTAATTTTTCATTTTTCTTAGTCAATGTATTTCTGCTCATAAAGTACAGTAGAATGTTGTTAAGTTTACTGCATAACTGTTGAATTTATTGGAGGTTGAAATCAAAATTTGCTAAGTGTTTAACGAAAGTCATAAGTGAAATTTAACATGGTAACAGAGCGTGGGATTTGAGGTTCTATAGACAAAGATTTTGGGACTTGGATTGTAGTGATCTGCAGGGGTTCTTGCCAGGAAGAAGGAAGGGAAAAAGATTCTTGTCGTGAGGGTTTCCAGAAGAAGGTTTCCAGTAGGAGGCAACAAGTGAATATAGTAGCCAACAAGATCAAAGGATAGATCTTGGGCCAGGGTCTATTCTGTTGTAGAGAGGAACCAAATCTTGCTCTTGCAGGAAAGAGTAAGGGGAAGAAGAAGTTCAGTGATTGGGCCACCTCACAGGACATGAAGCACATCTAGCCATATGACAGGAATGAGGTCAATGTTCCTTAGTGTGTCAGAGACATCCTAGACTTGCACGTGGTTTGTGGGGTTAACACCATCCATGCAGTGAAGGGGGTTGGAACTGTGGATTTCCAACTAGAGTCAGGAGGTTCTCTGAAGGTGGTAGAGGTGTTGCATGTGCCAGAGTTGAAGTTTAATCTGCTCTCAGTTTCGGCTCCGGAGGACGAGGGGTATGAGAGGTTGTACATGTTGCTGGGACAACCTGTGATTGGCTTGAGAGGGAGTTTGGAGTTGAGTTCTAGAGGGAGTCTAGAGTTTGGATCGGTGTCAATGAGAGAGCAGGAGGCTCATCTCAACAGGCCCATGAGGTTTGAGATGATACTGATGGAGGAGGAGCATTGGGATCCTGATCAAAGTCCAGCAGAGGTAGCAGCAGAGAGTTCCAGTTTAGAGAGAGTAGACTCTTCTAGTTAAGAGGGAGCAACTGTAGCAACATAGGACGTGTTTGATCAAGGTGGAGGTTCCATAAGTACCTTCCTTGCTAAGAGGGAGTGTTAGTTTTGCTAGCTTGGAGGTATTTCTGCATTGGCGGTGCCCAACATGCGGAAGTGACCGAGAAAATGTCTCTCTCTAGTGACTTCATAAAGTGATTTTATAAAGTTAGGGTCTTTTATTATCTAACGAGTAAAAGTGGACTTTTTAAAGTTTGGGTCACTTAAGTGATTTAAGTGAACTCAATGGAAGATTAAGTCGCGACCGTTGATCTCCAGATGGCAAGATTTAATCTTGGCCATTGAGATCTGGGGTTGTGGTAGTTATTCATTAATGAGTTATAAAAGGAGCATTTGAGAGAGAGGGGTCGCACATTCCAAGAGAGAAAGAGAGAAGAGCTGGAAGGAAGAGAGGAGCAACATAGAAGGATAGGTGCAAATCCCATGGTGAATAGGAGGCACACATCCCAAGAAGCTTCAACATTAAATCAATATGTACAACAGAGATTTATGCAGATTGAACAACAAGAAAAACGGTCCGTACATCGTACTTTGGCACTGAAATCGAGGCATATTGGCACAGATTTCGAGATAGTTTTTACGCAGATTTTTGAAGCACTTTTATGTCGAGGAAAATCTGTATTGTCTGTAGCTGAAAGTACAGAAACTGGGCATTGTTTTCAAGGCAGTCTGAGTGTCCATTGCTGCACAAAAATCGAGGTGGTGTGTGTGGACCAGATGAGACACCATCCTCACATATAAATAGCTGCAGAGCTAGTGTGTGTGTGTGTCCAAATGAGACACCATCCTCACATATAAATAGTGGTCTGGCCAGCCTAAAATTAGCTTTGGGCCGACCTGTCACTTTACCCTCTCAATTTTACATTTAACTGTCAAGGCTCAATAGGGCTGACTTTTACAAAGGCACAATAGGGCCTAATTAATAAATATAATACACAAATACATATTGACCTGACTTTGACCAATCTGCAAAAGGGGATTTGATCTATACAAGACCCGACTTGATCAATCCGCAAAAGGGGATTTGATCTATACAATAATAACTCAAATATAATTAGAATATTCTTCGAAGTTACAATATTTCAACATTACATGTCCTCCCAAAATTATTTGGTAGATATAGGGAGGGCCAACTCACCTTAGGATCAAGGTTGGGAGAGGCAGAGCACTAACAAATAAGTACGCATTAAAGTAGGTGACCTAACAATACCCCAATCACTACTTTGCGTTTCCCTTCATTAGAACATCATTTTATGTATGTTAATTCTAATTCTTGCATCTTACTTACGTAGACTATTGACATGCCCTTATGACCGGTGCTTGCCATAGAGCTCAATTCAACTGCATAGAAATAAAATTCTAAAGCAAACCAAGTAATTCCTTACCTTTCTTAAGGTCCGATAGAACAAATTTGGTCTTAATGGACGTTAACTATCATCATTATCATCACCACCCAGTTTGTAATGCAGACCAGTAAAATGGTGTTGCCCTTATCAGTATTTTTAAGTGCCTTTGGTGACATTTTGGGCGACTTATTAACAACAGAGTAGGGCACACATTTTATGATTGTTCCGGGTGGTTACCTCTGACAACAGAGAAGGGCACGAAGTTTATGATTGTTCTGGGTGGTTACCTCTGTTCTTGATCGACATAAGGCTCATTTTTTAATGACGAGTTTGCAACAGTTACGCAGTATAAAGACAGGTGTAGTAATTAGGTTGCCATAGCTCTATGCAAAGGTGCTAGATGTAGTGTCCCCAAGGCCGAGCCCCGTTGTAAACCATGTTTTGAAAGGAATTGTAATTATGTTTATAGGCTAGTGAGCCAAGTTCTTATAAGCTGGAAACTTATGTGTTTGTTAGGCCAGGGAGCCTAAGTGTTGAAGGCCAGGAGCCTGCTGTTGTACTTGTATGTATGCAGAACAGTTAATAAAATATAAACACCGCCAGGTGCAGACCGACCACGATGAATGAGTGAAGGGGAACTAAGCATCCACAGAGTGGGCAAGGAATTAGGGGTTGAAGGTGGGAAAATGGGCTAAGTGTTGAGCCTAGGGGCTAAGCCTAGGGGGCTTAAGTCTGGGAATAATATTTTAATATTATTTCAAAAAAAAGACATGTGCATTTTATGTTTTATCCTAAGTTTCTGGCAAGGGGAGAACATGCAAGGGAGACGCGTGCTGGTGGAACGCATGCAGTTCCATGGGTGACAAGTGTCAACCCTGACGCATGCGAATAAATGACCAGGGTGAGCCGTGAGAAAGGTTCCTCCTCCTTCTCCTCCTCCATTCGACCCTCGGATTGCAGAAGGTGAACTGGTCTGACTCCTACAGAGAAACCCTCGCGCATCCTCTGAACCGAAAAGGCGTGTATCTGTGTTTGTTCCAGGATAGCCGGTACATCCCCTGTCTGAACAATTCGAACCTGCGTTGACCCCTGCGTGGATTGTTTGTCATGCATCCCCGACAACCAGAGCGTGAGTCTATCCTGTGTTGGCGGATTGGGAAATAAGAAGTGACCTGCCATTGTTGAACCTGTTGGAAAGCCCGTGTCTGTTTTCCCCGTGGGTTTTTGTGACCACGCAGTGCTGGACTGCGTGGGGTCTTGTTGGCCAGTGGTACAACGCTCTCTCCAGGTGAGAGAGGTGATTGAGGTTGGTAGAACAGGTTGTTGGCCTGTGAGCGATTCTTTCCAGGTGAGAGAGTGCGCGGAGGAAGGAGAGGACTCCTGGAAGGAACCCTGTAGCTGCCACAGAGCCCGGAGACTTCTGGTCCGGCCTGTTCCTGTAACCCAAGGCAAGGGAGATTAGCAGCCGAAGGACTGTCCATGTGACAGAGAAGGTGTATTCTCCTGGGGTGGAACATGCATGTGGGGAATGAGGGTCTGTGGGCAGTGAGCGTGGGAGGTTCCTGGGAGAGAATTCCTTCCTTGTGGTTGTGTGTTGTTTTCCCTGTAACCTCAACTAGCCTAGTATTCCTTGTCTTGGGGTGGAGCTTAGTCCCAACTCGGGGGTGACCCACTGCTGAGCTGATGAGCAGTGTGGTCTAAGGCTGGGAGGTTCGTGGAAGGCCTGCACTTGGTTGGTGGAATCTACCATTGATAAAGATAAG
>SNQJ01S0044518.1:182020-198625 GCA_010110895.2 Picea sitchensis | reverse complement strand
TTTTTAAATTAATTAATCACGTTATATTAACAAAATACAAATACACCTCGTATGGGGTGTTGGGGACGATAACTTTGGGGGGTCCAGCCCTCAAGGATGGATAATTTTCCATTGAATCGGGAAAAAGGACAATTATGGGACCCGAACTAGAGGACAATTTTTCATCCATTGATTTGAGCCAAGGATTAACGTTGGGCTTCATACTTGAGAAGGAAAGTACACCAGGGCAGGTGGACTCCCATGGATCCGACATCCTCCTGCATGAAGAAGTGGATTGACAACTCATTCACCCTGATTCTGACTTAAATCTCCATAAATAATCGTACCCAAGCCTCGTCTCGGCCTTCCCCCATCATGAATAACCTAATTTTAATGGCCAAGTCCTTGTGGAGAATGGAATCAAAGAATCTCAATGGAACTATTGATCTCCAACAGAGACAAAGACTCAATTCCAGTAAGCATCACCCCTCTAAGAGACTAATTCGTATTTTATGAGTAGAAAAAAATGACTACATATTATTAATAGATTCTTAACATAGAATAACAGAGATACAGTAAAACTAGTTTTCTATTCAACAAGGAAATAAGTTGAAACTATAAAATGCAACGGAAAACAAGCTTGTTGGAATGGTGGCAACTTATCTCTGAGATGAGATGTGACGGTTGTGCTCATTCGGAAGAAGATGATTACAAATGAGGCTCTGAAGTCCTTTTTACAATAAACAGGAGTGTCAAAAACCATAGACATCCAAAAACCTAACCCTAGGAGATGAAACACCAAAATTCATGTGGGCCCCATTTGGGTAAGTCAGTACATCAACTTCCTAGGGACATAACTTTTGCATACGATCTTCGTTTTAGGTGCACGATATCCCGTTGGAAATATATATCTGAGGACTACAACTGTTGACAAAAATTTCATGACTAAATTTAAGGCCTCGTAGATACCCAAAAAAAAACATCGTTTAAGGCCTCAAAACAGCTCCGGAAGTTCAAGACCCAAAAAACTACTGAAAATAGTAAATTACCAAAATTGCTAGAAATTTGTTTTGAGCCAGCTGGAAAAGGTGGGTGGCCACTGATATCCACCTGGATCAATCCTCCCTCCTTAGGAAGCAATGGCCTCCATTTCTTTGAGTTCCCCCATCAGATGAGTAAATGCCTGCTGAATTTAGCCCCGGGTGAACCACTTGCCTTGGTGCAGGAGCTACCCTGCTTTGATGACTCGATAAAGCTGGATCCTTTGTTTTTTAGTGCCCTTCATATGTGTGTCCATAATATGATCATTGGATGCATGTTTTATGCAGTAGGGGTTGATATCAGTTGGTGTCAGTTGTTTTGCTACATCTGAGGTGTCAAATAATGGTGGGAAATAAGGCCGAAGGAGGTCCACGTTGAACACTAGGTGTAGGCCAAAGAAAGGAGGAATGTTGATCTCAAAATAATTATCCCCCGTAGCCTTGTTTTGGTTAAGGTTGGTTTTCATTTATGTCAACCCTTGAAGAAATCCCTATAGCACAAAGGATGAACTCCAAAGTGCCCCCCTTATGGTGAAAGCCCTCACGGGAAGACGCATTGTGGATTGAGTTATCCTAGAAGTATGGTTAGAGAACCCATGAGTATTTATGGAATAATGAGATGAAGGTCATTGAATTTTCCAGTGAATCTATCCTATATGGATAGTGTTTTTCATTCCATTTCCGGTGGTATGTGGAACATCACATAACTCCTCACGGTTAGAGAGTTATGGCCATAAGAAGTTGGAGAACCCAAGTTTGGGTAATGGACCCAAGTTTGTTTGATGGATAATGGTATGAGTTTTGATATATTTTTAGGTAATACGATTATATATGGATATTATNAAAATAAGGAAAGAGGGCAAAGTGACCTAGAAGATGTTTTTAAGGAAGTTGTTTGGAGAGTATAAATAAGAGGCAATGCTCTCTCATTTTCAATCAAACTTGAGCATATTGATTATCTATAGGTGTCTAAGGTAACCAAAGTATATATAATCCTAATTTTAGAAGGAAGATGAAAAAAAGAAGGTCGGAATTCAAGGGAGGATAAATTCTTTTGATGATGTTTTCTAAGGTATGTTATTTACAGGGCATCTCACCATTTTCGCAATAAATTTTTTTCTAGAACTATTCAGACCATGAAATTTATATGCCATTGAGAAAAAACATCCAAGTATCTGTGGTAAAAAATTCAGCTTGTGGATTGTTGTATTTTTGGAGTTCCACTCTGTGGAAAATAGGGCTTGTGGCTAGCCCTGAAACTAGTGTAAAACAGGTGTTTCAGAAAAAAAAATGTCATAACTTATTCATAACAGATCCAAATTCAGTAAGACCAAATGTGTTGGTTATATTACAGTATTTAGTATTCTTTGTAACATTTTCATATCTATTAAACAAATATTTTGTGCGGGGCACTCTCTACAAGGTCGCTCTCTAGAATAAGCTAGAATTCAGCAAGGTATGTCATTTTTTCTATAACTCCTTTTCTGAGAGGTTTCAAGTAGTGACACCTGGAGAAATTTCATAAAACACACTGAAGAACATTTTGTAATAGTTTCAGATCTTTATTCATTACAGGTACATAGTTATGATTATTTCAAGTTAGGGTTGTTGACTAATCCAAAACTAGTCATGTGAGACTAAAGAAAAGTTTGATGAAAATGCTAGTCTCTCGTTGTTAATGTTAAGGAAGGTTTGCAGGTATGTGATCATATACACCAGGTCTATTACAGAGCTACAAATCATATTTGGATGATGAAATTGATGAAGGATTTTGGTTAAGGTACATGTTAGGTACATGGTTGAGACAAGTAATTAATGAGTTGGCACATACATGAGGTGTATAGTTGATGATGTTGGTACATATTGATGAGTCATATTAGGTGACACATGATTGGTACATACTTGTTACATGGTTGGATGCACTTTTTTATGGTACAGGTTGATTACAGTTTGGTGCATGGTTGATGCACTTGTTTATGGTACAAGTTGAGGTACAGGTTGATGCATGGTTCAGGTTTATTAGTACAGGTTTACAGTGCTATATCTCACAGTGATAGTGTGATAGTGGTTCCATCATTCTACTTCTACTTCATGGCGGTTGGACAGGGAAAGGACAGGTGGTTGTAGCCACCTTCCGGTTGTAGCCGGAGAACATAGGGGGTTGTAGCCTCCTTTTAGTTGTAGCCAGAGAATTGGAGAAAGGGAGCTTCCCTCAGATTGTAACCTAATAAATTAGGAGGCTGGACCCTCCTTCCAGTTGTAGTTGGAAAACAAAGGAAGTTGGTGCTTCCAATGAATGTAATTCTTCAAGACATATAAGAAAAAACATTTCATGGTTTTCTCTCACTTTGGGTTTCCACGTAAAAAACTAGTGTACTTTGTATGTGTATAATTGTTCATTTGTTCTTTTCTCATTATTAGATGATAATTCTACATTTATATAACACTTGGATTATTTGGTTAAAAAGGATTATAATTTCTCTATTACTGATTCACCCCTCTCTAAGTAATCCAACAATTGGTATCAGAGAAGGTTCCTTTAGAAATTAGTTTAATCACTGAAAGGTAGATCATGGAAAGCAACAACTTGTATAAAAATGGAATACCATGGTTTCATGGACATAATTTTGGTTTTTGGAGCATAAGGATCAAGACATATACAGGCACATGGATTTGAAATTTGGAAATCAATTGTAGATAGATACACAACACCAGTAGTTCCACCAACAAATAACAAAGAAATGAAACTCATTCAGAATAATTCCAAAGCCACAAATGCACTTTTGAATGGTCTCAGTGAAACAATGTTCACCAAAGTTGTACATTGTAAATCCGCTAAAGAGATTTGGGAAAAGATTCGAAATATTTATGAAGGAGATTCAAAAGTCAAAGAAGCAAAGCTTCAAACTTACAGAGGTCAGTTTGAACAACCAAATATGAAGGAAGATAAGAATATTACAGCCTACTTCTTATGATTCGATGAAACAGTGAATGCAATCATAGGATTGGGAGAAGAAATCAAAGACTCTGTAATTGTTCAAAAGGTACTAAGATCTCTTCCTATGAGATTTGACCCTAAGATATCAACACTAGAAGAAAGATCATATATAAACTCAATAATCATGGACAAACTGCATGGAATCTTCACAACATATGAAATGAGAAATGAACAAGAAAATCCAGATGTAAAAGAAGCAACCTTCAAAGTATCCAAAAGATCAAAGAAAAATGAAAAGCAACAAGAAGAACATAGCAGCAATAGTGACGTCTCGAAAGATGATGAAGAAGTGGCCAACTTCATCAAAACACTGAACACGGGAACCAACGATAGGTATAGAGGTAAGCTTCCTTTAATTTGTTTTAATTGTGATGGTATTGGTCATTTTGCTAACAAATGTCCTCATAATAAAAAGAGAAATGATGAAGGTTACTCAAAAGGAAAACAAACATATAAAGGAAAAATAACTACAAAGAAAGTTTTCAAGAATGTCTTATGCACCAAAGAAGACATATCATCATCAGATGAATATGAAGTCAATGACAGTGAGACACGAAGAGTTATATTCATGGAAGTAGAAGACTCTGATAAAGAAGACTCCAAAGAAGAATATGAAGAAGCCGAAGAAGAAAATGAAGAAGTCGAATGAGAAATTGAAGAGGCAGAAGTTGACTACTGAGAAGAATTGATGTGTGCCATAGAAGTTATTAAAAGAGAAAACAAGAAAAACAAGAAACTACATGCGGAACTAGACAAGAAAGAAGATACTCAAGAACTATAACAAATGATCACAAATTTGAAGGTTCAAATAGAATAAGATAAAAGAATTGAAGAAGCACTCAAAGAACAGCTAAAAGAAAAGAATGGGAACATTGAAAATTATGAAGCAGAGATTGTCACATTAAGAAAGGATATTCAAAAGAAAAATATATAGAATAGCTCAAAAGTTTTGGATGACATTATGAGCAGTCAAAAATCTCATCTTGAGAAGTCCGAACTTGGATACAATCAGAAAGAAAATGGATCAAGCTCCAACACAGCAGAGCAAGAAACATATCCAAAAAGCTATGCAGAAACAATCAAAGGGGATAGAAAGATATACAAGGAAGATTACGGGGACACTCCTCCACCGAGAAGATTCATATTTCAGAATCAACAACAGATAGATAGGCCTCAATATGAATAAGGATTCATAAGAGCACCTCATTTCAAAAGATCTTCAACTCCCAAGTATCAAACTATATTTTTTGGTTTATGTTATGCATATAATAATTTTGTACTTAAAGATGTGAATTGCAGAGCTAACAACAAGAACATAAACAACTTTGAAAGTAATACGCAAAAGGGTTATCTAAGAAGGCCTAGTGAAACACAGAGAAGAAGTTACAACAGTTTTGAATCTTTGAGCACTGAAGTGGAATGTTACAAATGTAAAAAAATTGGACACATGGTCAAAGATTGCAGAATGACAGTCCCTCCTAGAGAACTATAACAGAATAACAACAGTCACAGACAGGAACCTCGGAAAAGGACATGGATAAGAAAGTAGAATTAGTATAGCAATGGAGAATGCACACTTGCTCTGCAAGCTAAGCAGAAGAAACGTGGTCGGTATGTTGACAGTGACTATTCAAAACACATGACAGGTGATAGAGACAGGTTTCTTACATTAAGAAAGGAAAGAGATGGATCAGTCTCCTTCAGAAATGATGGTTCAGCTAAAATCATTGGAAAAGGCACAGTCAAAATTGAGAACGAGAATACAAAGGCAGAAAATGTTCTACTAGTAGAAGATATGAAACATAATCTTCTAAGTGTGAGTCAAATGTGTGACCAAGGTCATAAAGTTACTTTCGATTCACAAAAGTGCAAGATAAGAAAACAAGGTTAAGGAAAATTGATTACTACAGCTGCAAGAACTTCAAGCAACATATATGTGTTAAGTGAAATTGGAAATGAAAATTGTTGTCTAGGAAAGGAAGATGAAAGTTAGCTATGGCACAAAAGAATGGGTCAAATGCATTTTTATAACCTTGTCAATGTCAGCAAAAGAGAAGCAGTCATAGAAATGTCCCAGATCACGAAACCAACCAACACTTTATGCAAGCATTGTCAACAAGGAAAACAAACAAAGACCAGGTTCAAATCAAAGGAATATTCAACGACAAGACCACTAGAAATTGTGCACACTGATCTAGTTGGACCAACTATGACAAAGGGTTTAAAAGGAGAGAAATATTTTATGTTATTAGTTGATTATTATACAAGAATGACTGCAGTTTTCTTTCTCAATAATAAGTCAGAAGCTTTTGAAAACTTTAAGATCTACAAGGAAATGGTTGAAAATGAAATGGATTCAAGAATCAAATGCTTGAGATATGATAATGGGGGAGAGTTCACTTCAAAGGAATTTATGGACTACTGCAACAGTCATGGAATAAAAAGGCAATTCTCCATTGCTAGGACACCTCAACATAATGGAGTTGTTGAAAGAAAGAACAAGACATTACAGGAAATGGATCAAACAATGCTAATGGATTCCAAATTGATAGATATATCTTGGAAACAGACAATGCATACAACAATTCACATTCAAAATAGAGTAATGCTCAGAAAAAACACTGACAAAACTCCCTATGAGCTATGGAAAGAAATACCAACAAATGTGAAGCACTTCAGAGTTTTTGGAAGCAAATGCTACATCAAAAGAGAAGATGGAAGAATGGGACAGTTTGACTCTCGTGTGGACAAATGAGTACTTTTTGGTTACTCAAATACAAGGAAAGCATACAATTGTTACAATCTGAGATTGAGCAAATTATTGGAAATCATCAATGTAACAATTGATGAAACGGGCAGACCAAAATCAAAAGAAGAAGAAAATGAATCAATGGAACAACCTTTTGAAGAAGAAGAAGAAGATGAAAAATAAGTAGAAGAGGAAGATGAAGAGAATCCGACAGAAACAGAAGAGAAAGTTCAGCAAGTGCCTCCAAAGACACCTAGAAGACGAGTAGAAAAGAATCATCCTTCAAATCAAATCATCGGAAACAAAGACATGGGAGTTGAGACTAGAAGAAGAATACGTTCACCAGAACAAACACGCCTAGCACTCACATCTACGATTGAACCAACCTATTTTGAAGAGACCGGCAAGGATGAATTTTGGAACAAGACCATGGATGAAGAATTGGATCAAATAGAGAAAAATGACACTTGGGAATTGGTTCCAAGACCAAAAGATAAGAATGTGATCAACACAAAGTGGGTATACAAGAATAAATTGAACGAAGATGGACAAGTTACAAGGAACAAAGCTATATTGGTATGTAAAGGATATGCACAGGTTGAAGGAGTAGACTTTGAAGAGACATTTTCCCCAGTTTCCAGAATGGAAGCAATCCAATTGTTTTTAGCTTATGCAAGCTCCAAAAATATTAAAGTGTATCAGATGGACGTAAAATCATCTTTTCTGAATGGGGAACTTGAAGAATAATTCTACATTGAACAACCAGAAGGATTTCAGTTTTCAAAGAATGCAGACTATGTGTGCAAATTAAATAAGGCCTTGTATGGTCTAAAACAAGCTCCTAGAGCATGGTACTCTAGACTGGATAAATATCTACAGCAGGCAGGGTTCAGATAAGGAAGTGTAGACAACAACCTCTACATCAAGGTAAGTCAAGGTAAGTCAAGGTAATATTTTATTAATTGAAGTTTATGTTGATGATATTATTTTTGGTAGTGATGATGACAGGTTAAGCCAGAAATTTTCAAAGGATATGCATAATGAATTTGAAATGTCATTACTTGGAGAACTATACTTCTTTCTGGGACTTCAGATACATCAAAGAAACCAAGGAATTTTTATTTCTCAAACCAAGTATATCAAAGAAATGCTAAAGAGATTAGGAATGAAAGATTTCAAACTAGTTATCACTCCCATGCAAACCAATTGCAAGTTGAGCAAAGATGATGATTCAAAGTCTATAGATCAGAAGAAATGCATGTCAATGATTGGAATTCTACTATATGTGATAGCATCCAGACCATATGTTATGCATGCAGTTGGACAGGTAGCACGATTTCAGGCAGCACCAAAGGAATCACATGTATTAGCAGTGAAGAGGATTTTTAAATATCTCAAAGGAACAAAAGAGTTTGTATTATGGTATCCAAAAGGAAAGGATCTATCACTTATTGCCTACACAGATGCATATTGGGCAGGTTGTATTGATGACCGATGAAGCGCTAGTGGAGCAGCGTTTTACTTGGGTGAGTGTTTAGTATCATGGCTAAGAAAGAAACAATCATCAATATCTTTATCTACAACCGAGACAGAGTATATTGCAACAACATCATGTTGTACATAGGTTCTTTGGATGAAACAAACTCTGACATATATACAGGTTGTGTATGATGAGATCATTCCAATCTATTTTGATAATACAAGCGCCATCAGTATATAAAATAACCTGGTGATGCACTCCAAGACAAAACACATTCCAATCAAGTATCACTTTCTAGGGGAGCAAGTTCCAGAAAAGAACATCATAGTTGAGTATGTGGGCACAAAAGAACAAGTGGCACACATATTTACAAAACCACTTCCATGGGAAGCCTTTGAGTATCTTCTCCAGAGACTCGGAGTTATTTCTACTCCAAAATGAATTCTTTTGAATGCTTATCTTATATATCTTAGATGTACATGAGGAACCACCATAAAGAGGACAATTCAGTCAGGGGGAGCATACCCGGATGGAAATATACCTTTCCCATTGATGAAAAAGGGGGAGAGATTCATCATATGTAAGAGGACAGAGGCATGGTTCCAGGGAGAGCAATGGTCATAGAGATGCAGAGGACAATGGCATGTTTCCAGGAGGAGCATGAGTGATATGACTTCAGTATTGCATGACATAATTTCATTTTTGCATCAAAGTGTTGCCATCAATACCAAAGGGGGAGATTGTTGATTAAGGTTGGTTTTAATTGATTTCAACCCTTTAATAAAACCCTATAGCACAAAGGATGAAATCCAAAATGGTCCCCTTATGGTGAAAGCCTTCACGGGAAGAAGATTTACGGATTGAGTTATCCTAGAAGTATGGTTAGAGAACCCATGATTATTTGTGGAATAATGAGATTAAGGTCATTGAATTTGTTAGTGAAACTATCCTATATGTATATTGTTTGTCATTCCATTTCCAGTGGTATGTGGAACATCACATAACTCCTCATGGTTAGAGAGTTATGGCCATAAGAAGTTGGAGAACCAAGGTTTGGGTAATGGACCCAAGTTTGTTTGATGGATAATTGTATGATTTTTTATATATTTACAGGTAATATTGTTCTATATGGATATTACATGTCATTCTATTTCTGGTGGTATGTGGAATGTCACATAACTCCTCACGGTTTGAGAATTATGGCCTTACGAAGTTGGACAACCCTCATATGTCATCTAGAAACCCCAAAAGGTCAAAGTAGTCAAAGTGGTTTAAGAGATTTTAGAAGGAAAATAATAAAGTGAAGTGATGAGTGTACTATAATTCAAAGTGAATACAAAATAAATTATTTAAATAATAAATTTAATGGAGAAATTAGAATTGGGTTAACCCTAAAATAAGGAAAGTGGGCAAAGTGACCCAAAAGATGTTTTTAAGGAAGCTACTTGGAGAGTATAAATAAGAGGCAGGTGTCTCTCATTTTAGATCACACTTGAGAATATTGAATATATATATATAGGTTTCTGGGGTAACCAAATTATATCTAAGCCAAATTTCAGAAGGAAGGTGAAGAAAAGAATGTTGGAATTCAAGGGACGATAAATTCTTTTGATGATGCTTTCTAAGGTATGTTATTTACAGGTCATCTCACCATTTTCGCAATAACTTTTTTATAGAATGATTCAAACCATGAAATTGATATTCCATTGAGGAAAGATATCCAAGTATCCATGGTAAAAAATCCAACTTGTGGTTTGTTGTATTTTTGGAGTTATACTCCGTGGAAAATAGGGTTTGTGGCTAGTCCTGAAACTAGTGTAAAACATGTGTTTCGGAAGAAAAATGACATAACTTATTCATAACAGTTCCAAATTAAGTAAGACCAAATGTTTTAGTTAGAGTATAGTCTTTAGTATGTTTTGTAACATATTCAGATCGATTCAACAAATATTACGTGTGGGGCACGCTCTACATGGTCGCTCTCTAGAATAAGCCAAAATTCAACAAAGTATTCCATTTTTGTTATAACTTCTTTTCTGAGAGGTTTCAAGTAGTGACACCTGGAGGAATTGCACAAAACTCACTGAAGAACATTGTATATCAGTTTCAAATATTTATTCATTACAGGTACATAGTTATTATTATTTCAATTTCGGGTTGTTGACTAATCCAAAACTAGTCATGTGAGACTAAAGAAAAGTTTGATGAAAATGCTAGTCTCTTGTTGTGAAATTTAAGGAAGGTTTGTAGGTATGTGATCATATACACCAGTTTTATTACAGAGTTACAAATCATATTTTGATGATGAAATTGATGAGGGATTTTGGCTAAGGTACATGATGGGTACATGGTTGAGACAAGTAGTTGATGAGTTGGCACATACATGAGGTGTATAGTTGATGATGTTGGTACATATTGATGAGTCATAATAGGTGACACATGATGGTACATAATTGTTACATGGTTGGATGCACTTGTTTATGGTACAGTTTGATTATAGGTTGTTTGGTATAGGTTGGTGCATGGTTGATGCACTTGTTTATGGTACAGGTTAAGGTATAGGTTGGCGCATGGTTGATGCATGGTTCAGGTTTATTGGTACAGGTTTACAACAATATATCTCACAGTGATAGTGTGACAGTGGTTTCATCATTCTACTTCTATTTTAGGGCTCTTGGACGGGGCAAGGACAGGTGGTTGTAGCCACCTTCCGGTTGTAGCCGAAGAACATAGGGGGTTGTAGCCTCCTTCTTGTTATAGCTAGAGAATTGGGGAGTTGAAGCTTCCCTCAGTTTGTAGCCAAAGAAACTAGGAGGTTGGACCCTCCTTCTACTTGTAGCTGGAAAACAAAGGAAGTTGGTGCTTCCAATGAATGTAATTCTTCAAGACATATAAGAAAAAGAATTCTATGGTTTTCTCCCACTTTGGTTTTCCACGTAAAACATTGGTGTACTTTGTATGTGTATGATTNCCCCCCCCCCTCAGTAATCCAACACCTTGGTGATGGTGTACGGCCCATAACAGAGTGGGTGAAGCTTCCGATGGGGTCCTATAAGGCTTTATTTCTGCAAGTGAAACCAAACTTTGTCACTCACCTGAAACCTATGTGGCACTCGATGTTGATCATGGCGCTACTTGTACTTGTCATTGGACTTATATAGGATATCCTAAACCTATTGGCAGATGTCCTGGATCTGCTCAATGAACCGGGTGGATTTGTTAGCTTTAGTTGGAGCAGGAGATGAGTCTGTCGAGGTGACCGCAAGGGGTAGTGTAACATCTATGGGACCCAATGGTTGGAATCCCAACCCCACCTGAAAGGGGTTGTGGCCCATTGAGCTATGGAGGGCTTGGTTGTAGCTATGCTGGACATAGGGAAGACTTTCATCCCATGTGTGAGGGTGCTTGGAATTATACATGCGCAAGATATGCACGATCATTCTATTTACGACCTCGGTTTGGCCCTCTGTCTGGGGGTGGAAGGACATGGATTTGGTGAGCTTGGTGTCTAGCAGTGACTAGAGGCTCAACCAGAATGTGCTGAGAAATCGACTGTCCCGATCTGAGAGAATGGTTTGTGGGATTCCAAAATGTACCCAGACTCGTTCAAAGAATAGCTTAGCAGTGGCTTCTCTTGTGATGCTCTTCTTGCAGGCAACCAGAATCACCATCTTAGAAAAGTGATCAACAACCAAAAAAACACAGTCATTTCCTTGCTTGGTGGATGAGAGGCTTGACATGTAGTCCATTGATATGTATTCCCATGGCCTATCAGGAGTAGGAAGAGGGGTGTATAGGCCCTGTTTCTTAGTGGTCAATTTGGCAATAGTGCAGGAAGTGCAGGACCTGATATACTTATTGACCTCCTGTAAAAGTTCTGACCAGTAGAAATGTTTTTGTAGCATCGCCACTGTCTTTTCGACATCGAAGTGTCCTGACACCCAACTGTAGTGGCTTCCTAGATCAACTTCGCTCACTCACTTGATGGAACGCAGATATGGCCCAGACGACACAACAACCCATCCTGAAGATGGAAATTATCGACAACTACGTTTGCACCAAACATTTGGTAGGTGGTGGTGAAGTCTGGGTCTATCTCATATATTTGGGGCCATCCATAGGTCTCATGGCCGCAAGATTCTAGCACCGTGGTGAGTGTCGCAACTGGTGGTCTACTAAGGCAATCAACGACACGGTTGGTGCTTCTTGTTTTATAACTGATGTTGAGGTGGAATTGTTGTAAGTATGTGGACCACTTTTGATGGTGGTCATTATGTAATTTACATTGTGTCTGCATGAACTACAGTGGCTTATGATCAATGTGGATGACTATCTCCTTCCCAAGAATGTAATGTCTCCACTGGCGGTAGGCTTGCACAATGGAGTACATTTCTTTGTCGTAACTAGGGTACTTACAGATAGAATATGATAGTGTCTCACTATGATAGGCCACGAGGTGGTCATGTTAAGTGAGAATGATGCCCACATCATAGTCTAAAGCATCTGTCTCGATCTCAAAGGGTTGTTGCAGGTCTGGTAGTGAAAGTACTAGGGTTGAGCACAAGTGTTGCTCCAAATCATCTAACGTTTTTTTTTGGGACCAACCCCACACAAATTTTTCCTTACTACCACCCCTGGTTATTTAGTTGAGGGCCCATGCAATATGGGAGAATCCCAACATGAACCTACAGTAGAAATTGGCAAGGCCCAAGAAGCTTTGAAGCTCAGTGAGTGTGGTTGGAGCTGGTCAGTCACGAATGGCTTGGATCTTGGCTGGAACCACATGTAGGCCATGTTTCTAAACGATGTAGCCCAGGTAATGGACCCTGTCCATGCCGAAAGAGCATTTTTCCAAGTTGGTGTATAGCGTGTGTTGCCGCAGGGTGTACAGAACTTGTTGAATATACTGCAAGTGTTCTGCCCAAGACTTGTTGTAAATGAGAATGTCATCCAAATACACCACTACAAAAGTATTGGTGAATGGTCACAGGATATCGTCCATCATCCTCATGAAAGTGGCTGGAGCATTTTTCAAACCAAAGGGCATGACCAACAATTCAAAAAGGCCTTCCTTTGACTTGAAGGCGGTCTTCCATACATCTGTTTGTTCTATCAGGACCTAGTGGTAGTCAGACTTTAAATCAATCTTACTGACATATTTGGCCCCCGTGAATTGATCAAGGAGGTCGTTGATTCAGGGAATTGGGTATCAGTTTCTGACTATGATTTTATTCAAGGCCTGGTAATCAATGCAAAGTCGTCAGGTTCCATCTTTCTTTTGTACCAGCACGATTGGTCTCCTGCAAGGTGATGAGTTGGGACGAATGTGCCCCTTATGGAGCAGTTCTTGGATCTGTCGCTTGATCTCCTCATTCTCTAACATAGAGAAGCAATATACTGGCCCATTGGGCAGACGTGCATCGATGGTCGGATCGATGGGGTGCTTGACCTGGAAGTGCAGAGGTACCTTGATAGGTGAGGAGAATATATCTGAGTATTCTTCGATAACCTTATCTACTTACTTATGTTGTTTGGAGAGGTTGGTTGCAAAGACCCTGGATGTGGTTATGATATTTCGCTCATTCTGAGAGCGAATCACGAAGAAGACAAACTTCCTTGTCTGAGAGATGAACTTCCTGCATTGTTTGGCAGAGATCAAGGAAATATCACTAGGTGGGACTGCCTCGAGTATCCTGTACAATTTCCTGTTCAAAATAATAATAACACTATGAGGCCTAGACTCATATACAACATGATGTTTTCATAAATAAGTTTGGCCCAAAATAACATCACAAACTTCAAGAGGAGCAACATCACACACTACCTCATCTTTGAAGGGATTGATTTCGTATGACAGTCGACACTATTGGCTGACGCGAAGATCGATTCCTTGGCAGAGCCATCCAATGGTGTAGGGTTGTGGGTGCGACGTTGTCGGCAGGACTAGTAGCTTGACAACCTATGCTGATATGAGGTTCTCCTGGCTACCGCTATCAATGATGAAGTGCAACGGGGTTCCTTTTACCCACATCTGTGAATGGAATAGGCGCTCTCTTTCTTCTTTCTCATCTGGTCCATCAGACTGGAGATTTGTGGTAGAAACGGTGGCACCGAGTTCTACTTCAATGATCTGTCCTCCCCTTTCTGGTTCTGACTCAGAGTCAGAACCCGCATCTGATTCAAAGGCTTTCACTTCAGCCACCAGTGACTGTTTGAGCGACATCCAACAGTGTTATTCCAAGGGCTCTTATGGAAGTCGCATTACTTACCGGTATCTTTATTTGTCTTTTCGATGTCCTTCTTTGCTTGCGGCTTGGATTGGTTGTCCTGATACTGTCCATATTTTCTCGGTCCTTTGTTCTTTGGGTTGGGGCCGCCCTTTCCTGGATTTTGTTATGAGGGGTTCCCAAGCCCAAATTATCGCATCTTTTTTTTGAGATTCTACTCAATTTTGATGACATATCATTAGGTCGCGCCCAAGGACGAGATGTCCAAAAATTCCATTTCGGTATGGACCAAAAGAACATCACAAACTTTGAGAGAAGCAACATCACACAATACCTTGTCTTTGAAGGGCTTGATGTCATACGACAGTCGACACTGTTGGCTAACGCGGAGATCGCTTCCTTGGAGGAGCCATCCAATGGTGTAGGGTTGTGGGTGCGGCGTTGTCGACAGGTCCAACTACTTCACAACCTCTGTTGAGATGAGGTTCTTCTGGATACCGCTATCAATGATGAAGTGTAGCGGGGTTACTTTTACCCACATCTGTGAACATAAGAGGCGCTCTCCTTCTTCTATCTCGTCTGGTTCATCAGGCTGGAGCTTGGTGGTAGCAACGGCGGCACTAGGATCCGCTTAGTGTATCTCTGATACCACTGATCCAGATTTTATGAGAAGAAAAAAATGACTACATATTATTAATAGATGATTAACCAAAAATAACAGAGATATAGTAAAATCGGTTTTCTATTCAACAAGGAAATACGTTGAAACTATAAAATGCAGCGGAAAACAAGCTTGTTGGAATGGTGGCAGCTTATCTCTGATAAAATATGTGACGGTTGCACTCATTCACAAGAAGATGATTAAAAATGAGGCTCTGAAGGAATTTTTAAAATAAATAGGAGTTTCAAAAACCCTAGACATCCAAAAACCTAACCCTAGGAGATGAAGCGCCAAAAGTCATGTGGGCCCCATTTGGGTAAAAGTTAGTACATCAACTTCCTGGGGTCATAACTTTTGCATACGATCTATGTTTTAGGTGCACGATAGCCCGTTGGAAATATCTATCCGAGGACTACAACTGTTGACAAAAACTTCATGATGAAATTTTTTGACCGGTAGATACCCAAAAAAACGTTGTTTAGGACCTAAAAATGACTCCAGAATTTCAGGACCCGAAAAACTGCTAAAAATGGTAAATTACCAAAATTGTCAGAAAGTTGTTATGAACCAGCTGGAAAAGGTGGGTAGATACCGATATCCACCTGGATCAAATACCAATGGTTACATCGCGGCAATTGGTGGGTCGTTCACCCTCTAACTTAGTTATCACACCCATCTCTCTAAGCTATCGTCAACACCTTCATGGCTACTCACAAAGGTTATCCCAGAGGTTATTGTCGTGGCTCAAGAGCCCATGTAGAGTCCTCCCACGGGGTCTAAAACAAACCACCAGCCTCGAGAGTGCAACAAGAAGCCTACAATGTAGCAGCCAACTACCAGGAAATCACTCCATTGTGCTTTCAAGCGCATCTGCATGACGTTGAAGCCAAGGTTATTATGGAGATAACTATGACCACAAGCTCAGAGGTGGAAAAAGAAACCATTAGATGGGTTCCAAACATTGGTAACACGCAATCTCGTGAGACCAAGTACTAGAAAACAGTGGAACTATATTATATATTAAGACCTTCCTAAGACAGATGCTCCAGAACCATGAAGACACACAGAACACAATCCAGTTGCAGTTAAATGACCTACATTTGTTGGAAAAATAAATTCTCACCCACCTTCCATCCTCGAGTAACAATCTGTCGACCTTTGTTCTTATTCGCAATACTCAATCTGTTCTGAATCAACCTTAGCGGGAGCAACCCCAAGATACTCCAGTGGAGCCTCTAGCTCCATGACCAGAAGGTACCTCTTCTCAATTTTGAATGCACTACAACAGAAGAAAGGGCTATAAATATATCTCCAATACTTTTTTAAGGTTTATAATGTTTATTTAGCTTTTAAGACTCTTCGGAAAAACATTAAGCAAAGTGTATGGACAAAAGATTTACTTCTTTGTTGCTAGTCTGATTTCACTAGTAATAAGCTAGTAACAAGGAACTTTTATATGTATGATATCAAA
>SNQJ01S0044518.1:161288-180089 GCA_010110895.2 Picea sitchensis | reverse complement strand
CTACCTTTTTGGCCTATTTTGACTCCTTTACTATACGACATGTTTATAGGAACATGAACACAATAAAAAATGCTTTATCGAAAGAAGGGCTCACTCTTCCTTATGGTCACTAGCACTTTTCATAATCAAATGTTGATACAACATAGAATTTCTACCACTGACCCTTCATAGAAGAACCGGCTCAAGCTCTTGCTCCATAATACACATTTATTTCTTTTTGTTTTGTATAATTGGATCCAGTTTTGGAGTATACACTGTAAATGTTTTTAAGTACTTCTTAGCCATGTTGTAGATTTTGTAAACTACACTAAGCACTCCATGATAGAATAGAATCAGATAAAAGAACTTGGACATCTCAACTATCAGCACATTGGTTCTTTCTAGTTAAAAACCCTCTTAATTTCTCTACACTATTGAATGTGCTTCACCAACACCTACAAAATGTACTTTTGTCTCTCCAGATGAATAAAATTACGCTTTTTTCTGAGGAAAAAAAAAACTAACACAAACATAGATATGTAAATACATAAAAATTGTTACATCATCATACACGATATTCAATATAAAAATTATATTATCAATACAAATACATTATTAATAAACATTCAATTTATTTTTTAAATAATCATTTGTAATTAACTATATTATATTAAAATAATATATGTCAAATAGATTTAACTGATGTGGTTGTGAGTTGGAGTGTTAAAAAATAACAATATTAATAATCAAAATATGAAACATATCTTTCTTTTGGTTAGTTTTTATTATTTGAATCATTTATCTATTTTCATTCTCCAAATTATTTTAAATAAACATATAAAATAAAAATTACATATTCATCCCCCGGATGGGGTGTAAGTGTGATCCACGAATCCCATGGAGAAGACAACATGTGCCACCTCTCCGCATACCATGTGACTGTCACATGCCACCTCCACTCAACCTTCATTATTATTTGATGAACTATGCAATTCTTCATTGCTCCACAATTCTCTCACTAACTGCTCCAGTACGACCCTCGTTGGCTTCTCGACCTGGAGATGGAGGAAGTACGCCAACCATCCCTTCAGCGCGCATGTGCATTCACTCCCCAATCTCCTTATGGTAATGCTCCATTCCATTGTGTGCAAACCTCTCTCTTTACTATTTGTATCTCCTACACTGGGTCGGTGTCTCTGGTTCCCTTCTTTGTTTCCTTTCTTTCACCTCCACCATACCTACACACACACCTGGTTATTCCTTGGCTCCGAGGAAATCCAAAGTGAGTCCCTCTATGGTACCAAAGAAAAGAAGCTATGGCTAGCCAACGCCCACCCGTCCTCGCCCCACCCCTAGCTCCTTACCCACAAATTCCACTCACTCTTCCCCAGATCAACCTGGTCTTCGCCTCTGTCATCGGCGTGGGACTGCAAGGTGGAGTGCTTTGATATTCAGGGAAACTCGTTGGGCTTTTCTCCTGGCCCCCTCCAGGACATCACATCATCTTCTCAGCAAAACCTAACACAACCAAAGTTCCCCCTACCCTCTACTTTATCACCTTTTGTCCCCCTCTATCCCTTGCCACCACCCTTAACCCCTGCCTCACCACCACCCTCTTTTCCCATGCCTTCTATGGAGGAGATCAATGCTCAATTGGAAGAGATCCTTGAACAAGTGGAAGAGACACCATTCCAACCTCATCTCTGCTTAGACTATGCTTCGTGTGCTTCATGTTCAAGGTTCCAAGAATCGGTCTCGATTCTCTAGGATTTGGTTTTTTCAGTTTGCAAATACATCGATGACCTCTGCTTTCGCTTGGAGCAACTCGACCAACGCACAGGGAAAATTGAATCTCAACTTGCATTCATGCTCCGGCCCCTACACTCACCAGACTTGGGCGCCACTGCACCAACCTCTTCGGAATCGTTACTTACTCCAACTCAACGGGTGGCTACTGAATGCAACGTGGCTATCAAATGATACGTGGGCAAGCGAGCCGAGGGAGTTGAGAACAACAGTGAGAGTCAGGCACAATGACAGTCGACAGGCACATAAGTGTTTAATTGCATGTCTTTTTTTCAAAATGATAAACGTTTATTGCATGTTGGAGTCCAACACACTCAATTTTTGTGTCCAACAGGCAGTAGTCTCTTCGCATTTTTTTGTTGATAGTCTACATGCATGGGTCGGTCAAATCGATTGACAATGATGTATAATTTTCAATGGCACACAAGAACAAGAGTCTGGCTTAATTGGTTTCTGTTTGGGGCAATTCAGTAAATTTATATCTCTGATATCACAAACAATATTGTAATTTTGCTCCATGAAAAGTAATACATAAATTCTTACTTAAAAAAGAAAAGAAAATTACATATTCATCACATCTATTTTTTATCTTATTCAAATACATAAAAAAAATTACAAATTTATGATAAATTTTGCATTATATTATAAAATTTAAAATACAACATATGTTATATACAATACTTCATGCGTATACATAAATACAACATAATACAACATGTTACAACATATTATAAATACACAAACACACCATAACACAACACATTACAATACAACATAAATATAAATTTAAAATTCACTTTCCATAAATATTCACATTTCAAGTGTTATTTATTAAATATTAAATTTTAAAATTTATTTTTATTACTTTTTAAAGCATTAAATTTTAGGATGCAAAGTTAAAAATAAGATTGATTCTATTAAAATAAATAATGCAAATTTGAAAATAAGATTGATTCTATATAAATAATGCAAAGTTGAAAAAAAAATGATTCTTTGTAAATAAAGTGAAGTTGAAAATAAAATTGTCTCTTTAATTAAGCATTTTTTTAAATAGTTTATAGCATTGTCAAATAAAATAGATAAATTAAAATTTTCACATGAATTTTTATTTATCTTTGTCATTGCTTAAATTATTTGTTTATTTTCATATTACAATACATCATAATTACATAAACACGCCATACCACAACACAATGTAATACAACATAAATATATAAATTTAATTTTTTTTCGAGGAGATATTCACATTTTAAGTTTTCTTTATTAAAAATCAAATTTTAAAATCTATTTTTAAAATAAAATTAATTCTATAATTAAGAAAATTTGTTTTTTTAAAGAAAATAGTTTATGAAGTTGTAAAATAAAATAGATAAAATGAAAAACTTTCCTTCATTTTTTCTGTATTTTTTGTCATTACTTAAATTATTTGATTATTTTCACATTGTAATACATCATAATTACACAAACACACCCCCCAGATGGGGTGTTTCGTGTCAACACAGGTGGACAAGCCACGGGGTGGCCACCTAGCCAGATCGATGACCCGATGGCACATGATGGAGACCCTCCCCGCAACTTGTCACCTCAGCATTTACGCTCCACGACTGCCACCCTCTCACACACTTTCGATGGACGTCCTCACACGCGCCTGGCGACCTACATGTCTCATCACAGGCCTCCCCCTCCACCGTTATCATGCCCCAACCTTCACGTTTGAGCTCATTCTCCCTCCCTCGAACCTCAGAGCTCTCCCTCTCTTTCTTTGGAGTTCCCTGGTCACTCGGCTCTATGTTCACCACCCGGACACAACCCCACCTCTCCCCATGCCTCGGATGTGAGGTAAACCAAGGAGAGGAGTTGCTTGGTACGCAGACAAAGGAAAGAAAATGCCCCACTCCAATGCTCTCCCTACTGTGAATCCTCCCTTAGCTTCTGCACTTCTCTTAGCTCTTGCTCCTCCCTTCGTTCCTGCTCCTGCAGAGCCAATTCGCAAAGAGGACTTACTTGTCTTGGCTCCCATAGTAGCACCTACTCCTGCTACACCCACTCCTGAAGCTCCCCAGGATCTGTCCCCTCTCTCAAATCCATATGCCTGCACGTTAGAATGGTTTGACACCATGGGAAACTCCCTGGGTTTTGCACCTCCACCACCTTCTCCACCCCTTAGACCACATCTTCCTGCCTCCCCTACTCGTCGACCGCCTCCTCCTGTTTCCCCTTCTCGCCTCTCCGATGAAGCCACCTCTGGCCCCTCCGTCCAGACCTTCTCTAAGCCTCGGTTCACTTGTGACAAATGCGCGGATCGTGGGAAAATTCTGGCCTCCCTAAGCAAATTGACCAAGGGACAGGAGGATGTCAAAGAAGCCCTCAAGGAATTGCAGAAGAGAGATGCAATGTGATGGCACAGGGTGGACAATTTGGTGTCCTTTCTTTGGGATCTACGACAGGCAATTACAGAGCGCGACAAAGGAAAAATGAAGAAAATCGGGGCCTTTGCAGGCCCAAAATTTGTTCCAGGTTTTTAGAGTTATTCTGACTATGTTTCCTTGTTTCTAGTTTTTTAAATTATGTCATGTCTAGCTCAGTCTAGTTACAGTCGACTTTCGCTCAGCGAAGCTTAGTAATTTTCGCCAGCAGACAGGTCGTCACCCTGCGTGGCACAGTAGGTTTTTTTTGCATGACAAAGACTATGGTTTGGACAAGTGTCACACTCAATTTTTGGATAAGTGTCACTCTTTCTTAGACTCGTGCCAACAGTGGTTTCCCAGCTGGGCATTGTTGACACGTAAGACCATTGTGTTCTTTATTAGAAATTCATAATCTATAGTTTATTTTTCATAATCTATTTTTAGAAGTTCATCTTTTTGAAGCATTAAATTTTAGGATGCAAAGTTGAAAATAAAATTGATTCTATACAAATAATGTAAAGGTGGAAATAAAATGGATGTTACAATTAAACAAATTTATTCTTTTTAAGAAAATAGTTTAGAAGATTGTAAAATAAAAAAGATAAATTTAAAATTTCACATCAATTTTTCTTTATTTGTTGTCATTATTTAAATTAATTGTTTATTTTGACATTACAATACATCATAATTACACACACAATAATACAACACATTACAATGCAACATAAATATATAAATTTAAAATCTTTTACCATAAATATTCACATTTCAAGTGTTCTTTATTAAATATCGAACTTTAAAATTTGTTTTTTTAAGAAAATAGTTTAGAACATTGTAAAATGAAAAATTAAATAGATAAATTTAAAACATTTACATCAATTTTTCTTTATTTAGTTGTCATTACTTAAATTATTTGCTTATTTTCACATTAAAATACATCATAATTACACAAACACATCATAATACAACACATTGCAATACAACATAAATAAATAAATTTTAAAATCTATTTTTAGAAATTCATCTTTTTAAAGCATTAAATTTTAGGATGCAAAGTTGAAAATAAAAGATTGATCCTATATATAATGCAAAGTTGAAAATAAGATTGATTCTCTATATATAATGCAAAGTTGAAAATAAAATTGATTCTATAATTAAGGAAATTTGTTCTTCTTTTAAAAAATAGTTTATAACATTGTAAAATAACATAGATAAAATTAAGGACCAGTGACTGGAGCAACTGCAAGCTAGGGTTTGGAAGTCGCGGACACGACAGAGGACAACATAGTACCAAGGGGGGAGGTAATGGAACCCCCTCATACAAGCAAGTAGTAGTAGACAGAGGGAAAGGCCCATGAGGCTTAGGTTTCAAGGCACCAATGACAAGCACCTCGGGATCAGAACCGAAAAAGAGTCAGGAAAGAAACCAGAGGAAAAGCGATGGCATGAAGGAAGAAGCCTGAGAAACTCATAATGTTGCGCAAGAAACGGCGAGCCCAAATGGGGCAGAAGGGCGCAACCCATGTAAACGAAAGACAATAATGATACTCAAGGTAATACTGGATGATCCACAAATGTAACTCTACAAGGAGCAAATGAAGTCGCATGCGCTAATACGCAAGTTTATGGGTTTGTGGTCCATAGAAAGAACGTTACGCAACTGGATTAAATATCAATGGAAGCCAAGCAGAGAAGTAGATCTACACCCGGGCTCGAAAGGCTTCTTTACAACAGTTTTCATGAACCTTGAAGATAGGGATAAGATCTTTGAGGGGGGGCCATACTTCCACGCCTCAACAGGACTGTATATGCAACCATGGAAGGAAAACTTCTCCCCAGAGAAAAAAACTTTCAAAAATGTACCTATATGACTAAGACTGTACTCCTTTCCGTTAAATTACTGGCTACCCTCCACCTTTGAAGCAATAGGGAAAAAACTGGGAAATACGTGAAGACATTAGAAGCAACCCTAAAAGGACGATACACATATATGTAAGAATCTACATAGAGATGGATGTGTCAGTGGCACTCCCAGAAGCTATAAGACTGGATTTCATGGATGAGGAATGGATACAAAACATTGACTATGAGCAGATCCCCTTCAGATGCAGAAGATGCCACAAACATGGACACCTAATCAGAGAATGTCTGATCAATAAAAAATAAGAAGCGAAAAACACCAAACTACAACAAGATGATGATGGGTTTATAAAACCAAACCACAAAAACAGAGCTATTAAGAAACAAAGTAAAACCCCAATAGGGAGCAATCCGGAGGCTAGGAATAAAACAAAAGGATGGGACAAGACTCAACAAAGGGGAGGAAGGAGTAAATGAAAAGACAAAATCTAAAGAAGCCAGAAAACAAGCAACAAATGAGGATACAAATAACCCAAGGAAAGAGATGGGACAGGGGAGTAGCGCAACTCCTATGGGCCGAAGAAACTAGAGATGACAACACCTCCCAACTCCTATGGACGAAGAAACTAGAGATACCCCCACCCCCATGCAAGAGGCAGATGGAGACGTGGAAATGACTCCAAGCGAGGTAGGGACGAAAGATCCTGATCTCAGAGACATTGTGGAAAGGGAAGGGATCGATCTCCTGAACATACTGGAGCAATGGAAAAGGCAAGGCGTAGACAATGTACCAACAGAGAAACTATACCTCATCCAATACCTGTTCCTCCTAAGGGAGGAAACCAAATCCAGAGGGATCAAGCACACACATGGTAAGATATGACACCTAGGATTCAAAGCAGGCGAAGGACAACCGCAACTCTCACCCAAGCAGACGACAAGGAAGAAAGGCAGGAAATCAAACAAGGAGCTTTGCTGATAAACTCGGGTAAGATCAAAAATCTCTTTCCCAAATCCCCCCCACATGTTTAAATGAAAATTATAACATGGAATGAAGATTATAACATGGAATATAAGAGGCCTAAACATCCCATGAAAGAAAATAATTCTTAGAAATAGACTTAGGAAGGAACAACCGGACCTCTGTTTCATCCAAGAGACAAAATGCACTGTAAACAGAATGGAAACAATCAACAAAAAACAATGGAGCAAGTACAAGATGTTGGTTTTCGAAGGACAACAGATGACAGGAAGTATCCTCACCTTTTGGAACTCACAAGTGATGAACCTAATAGCAGCCGAGGCTACCAGGCACACAATTTCGATTAACATGCAAATCATTGGGAATACAGAGATGATTCTATGCACTAATGTGTATGGACCCCAGATGCTAGAGGAAAAGAAAAGAATGCTTCTAAACCTAGAAGAGCTAAAATCCCGCTCCAGCAACCTCCACTGGATCCTGGCAGGGGACTTCAACATCATCACATCACTTGCGGAGAAAAAAGGAGGCACCAGGAGATTGGATAGAGATGCGGAAGAATTCTCAACATTCATAGACACAACGGAGATGGACATTAGAACCAATAACGGACATTTCACTTGTAACAATAAACAGATAAACCAACATCAGGTTGCGACAAGACTAAACAGATTTTTGGTGTCGGAATCCATCATTATGCAGGTGTTAAACTTAGATTGCAGCATCCTTCCCTGGGAGGGTTCTGATCACTAGCCAATCCAACTGGAAGCAGACTTCCCAACCACCCCGAAGAATAGACCATTCAGATTTGAGCAATTCTGGATTGAACACCCCACCTTCAAGGAGAACGTCAACCAGTGGTGGTGGGAGGAACAACTGGAGCAAGGGACACGGATGTTCAAACTCTATAAGAAACTAAAGTACATCAAATATAAGCTCAAGGAGTGGAACAAGAAAAATTTTGGAAACATAAACCAAGAGAAGAAAAATATCGAAGACGGAATGAGAAGACTCCAGGAAGTCTGCATAGCGGAGGGCTATACAAAGGATCAAAAAAAGGAAGAGATCCAAATTATATGACACCAAAAGTCTCGAATCAGAGGGTTAAAGGAAGGAGAGAGGAACACCAAGTTTTTTCATAGAACAATCATTGCCAGAAGAGTCCACAACAAAATCCTAAAAATTAAGGATCATGATGGGATCGAGTGAGAATCCCACAAGGAGATTGAAAATACCCTGTTAGGTCACTTCCATGGGATAGCCCACGAACCCAACAAAGACCGAACGAAGGCCATCCAAAGGATAACGCAGCACATCCCCTGTCTAGTCACCGAAGAACAAAATAACAACCTAATCAAACCCATAGCTAAGGAGGAAATTGATCAAGTGATCCAGGAGATGCCCAATGGAAAATCCCCTGTTCAAGATGGTTTCACAGTGGAATTCTTCAAAGCCTGTTGGGAAATGGTCAAACATGATGTTTATAGGGTGGTGGAGGACTCCAGACAGTCGATCTCCAACCTAAAAGTGTTAAATGCCACAATGATGACTCTAATCCCCAAATAAAATGAAGCAAGGACCCGTGACTGCTATAGACCCATAGCTTTATACAATGTGGTTTACAAGATAATCTCCAAAGTCATAGAAAATATATTGAAACCCCTCCTACTCACGTTGATTTCACAAGAATAGACAGGTTTTGTGGAAGGACGACAAATCATGGACAACATCATCCATTCCCATGAACTAATCCACACCTTGAAAACCCAGAGGAGAGGGGGGATGATAATACAACTTGACCTAGCAAAAGCCTATGACAAAATTAGCTAGCACTACATGGTTAAGACTCTGGAAGCCTTTGGTTTCACCCAACACTGGATCAATTGGATTATCATCCTAGTCTCAATGACAAGTTACTCGCTCCTGATAAATGAAGCCCCAACCAAACCCTTATGGCCCAGTAGAGGCATCAAATAAGGAGACCCACTATCCCCCTTAATGTTCATCCTGATGATGGAAGGTCTTAGTCAAAGCATAAAAAGCGCAATAGTAGGAGAAATAAAACGCCTCGAACCCTTCGAAAACTGCCCTACTTCCACACACCAATAGTTCATGGATGACACCTTACTCCTTGGCATACCCACGGTCAAAGAAGCAAAAACTTTCAAAAGGATCTTAGAAGAGTTTGGGGAAGCGTCGGGAGCCGAGATCAACCATTCCAAATCGATGATCTACTTTTTCAACACCAACCCTGCAATCCAAAGAAACCTGGAAAATATTTTGGGCTTTGAGAGCAAAACACTCCCAACTAAATACCTGGGAATCCCCCTAACGGACAGAGCATACAAAATGGAAACTTGGGAAGGAGTGCTCAACATGCTACAGGAGAGGGTGAAAAATTGGATGTATAGATCCCTCAATCTTGCAAGGAAACTCATACTGACCAAGACGGTTCTGCAAGCAATTCCAACCCATATGACGTACGTATTTCTCACCCCCAAAGGAATACTACAAAAAATAAGGACCATCCAAAGGGACTTCCTATGGCAAGGAGCGGAAACAAAGAAAAAATGAGCCTTGGTGGCCTGGGAGAAGGTTTGCAAGCCAAAATGCAAAGGAGGATTGGGGCTACAAGACCCACAAGTAACCAACGAAGCCTATGGGGTGAAACTCTGGTGGAGATGGGTTAAAGAAACTTATACCCCATGGGAAAACCTCTCGAAGGCCAAGTATGCTCCATTCTCACTTATACTTGTGCTACGTCCATCATATGGACATCACATTAGTTGATGGAAATGGAGCACCAGCCCGGATCAGAAAGACCCACACAAAGGCCCAAAAGGAAGAGAGCAAGGACAAGGTGAAAGATGGAAAGAAGCATCTCATAATCCTGAACTAACGCGGGGTTAGTCAATGATCAATGAATGTTACTGGGTCAGTCTCAATTGTTGTCTTGTGTTTTTTTATGTTTTTGTTATGATTAGCTAGTCAAAACTAGATATGATGGGACTGGATCGATTTCCCAATGTGTCGGTCCAGCCATACCCCTCTGCTATCTCAAATAACGTAACTTCGAAACCCCTGGACTAGTTTCCTTTTTGGCAGACCAGGGAGCTCCTCTTTTTGTATATCAGTCTTTTTTAGTAATACAGATACTCACACTCACAAAAAAAAACATAAATAAAATTAAAAACTTCACATCATTTTTTCTTTAATCATTATCATTACTTAAATTATTTGTTTAATTTCATTATCTAAATCATTTTAAATAACATAACATTAACATTATAAAATACAATAAATAAAATTAACTTCATATCATTTTTTTCCTTATTTATTGTCATTACTTAAATTATTTGTTTAATTCATTATCCAAATTATTTTAAACAAAACATAAATAGTTAAAATTAAATAAAAATACATGTTTATCGAGTGTATCATCAATCTTATTCAAATATAAAAATAAAAATCATCATTATATTATATTATATGTATTATAAAAAAAAATCTTAAATAAAATTAAAAATCATTATATGCATTATAAAAAAAATAAAAATAAAAATTACAAACATTATATCTATCACATTCAAATACATATATACAATTTTCTCTATGTAAAATGGATATGTACAAATAATAAGAAAAAATACTATACAACACAAAAATATAAATTTAGAGTTATATTCTTCTTAAATATTTAAATTTTAGAAATTCATTTTTATTAGCTATCATGTTTTAATGATTTTAAACTAATTTAAATTATAACATATTACATACAATATCTATAAATTTTAATGACTTTAAGCTAATTTTAAATACAACATATTACATATAATCTTAATGTTACATGTGTATACAATTATATACACATAAACACTACATAACACAATACATTCAAATACAATATTACATAACAAAACAAAAATATATTAATTTAAATATATATATATATATATATATATATATATATATATATATATATATATATATGTATATATATATTAATGTGAAGAATAAAATCAATTATATATATAGCAGATGAAATGTGTTTCTTATTTTTTATCTGAGTTGTAAAAGATAATATTTATAGTAAGATGATTTTATATGACTTAATTAAATAGATTATAAATTGAAAAACCATAAATGCAATTTCATTTTAAATTTGAATATTAATTTTTGAATTTTTTTTATTATAAAAGATTATTATATCTAAACATTTTTTTTTTTAATTTATTTAAGAACAAACCAAAATTTTTGTAAAGAGAATAAAATCAATTATATATATAACTTAGATAAAGAAATGTGTTTCTTATTTTTTATCGAGTTGTAAAAGATAACATTTGTAGTAAAAAGAGTTTATGTAACTTAATTAAATAGATTATAAATTGAAAACCATAAATACAATTTCATTTAAATTTGAATATTAATTTTTGAATTTTTATTATAAAATTATTATATCTAAACATTTTTTTTTTAATTTATTTAAGAACAAACCAAAATTTTAAAAATTTCCATTAGTAAAATAAAACAAATAAATTTGATTAATTAAGGAAATTTATTCTTTTTAAGAAAATAGTTTAGAACATTGTAAAATAAAACAGATAAATTAAAAATTTCACATAGATTTTTTTTTTATTTGCTTTCATTACTTAAATTAATTGTTTATTTTCACATTACAATACATTATAATTACACACACAATAACACAACACATTTCAATGCAACATAAATATATAAATTTAAAATCCTTTACCATAAATATTCACATTTCAAGTGTTATTTATTAAATATCAAATTTTAAAATTTGTTTTTTTAAGAAAATAGTTTAGAACAAATAGATAAATTTAAAAATTTTAAGATGATTGTATATAAATTAATTAAATAAATTTTAAATTGAAAACCATAAACAAAATACCATTTGAATTTGAATATTAATTTTTATTATAAAATTTTTATATTTAAATATTATTATTTTAAAAGTTATTTAAGAACAAAACAAAAATTTAAAAATTTTTATTGGTTAAAGATAACATTATATATATATATATTTTTAAAGGTATTCAATTACAAAACAAAATTTTCAAAATTTTCATTTGTAAAAGATAATATTGTAAAATAAAACATATCAATTTAATTAATTAAGGAAATTTATTCTTTTTAAGAAAATAGTTTAGAACATTGTAAAATTAAACAGATAAATTTAAAATTTCACATCAATTTTTCTTTATTTGTTTTCATTACTTAAATTGATTGTTTTATTTTCACATTACAAAACATCATAATTACACACACAATAACACAACTCATTGCAATGCAACATAAATATATAAATTTAAAATCCTTTATCATAAATATTCACATTTAAGTGTTATTTACTAAATATCAAATTTTAAAAATTGTTTTTTTTTGAAAAATAGTTTAGAACATTGTGAAATGAAATAGATAAATTTTAAAATGATTGTACATAAATTAATTAAATAGATTATAAATTGAAAACTATAAAAAATTGAATTTGAATATTAATTTTTTGATATTTATTATTAAATTATTATGTTTAAATATTATTTTTTTTAAGTTATTTAAGAATAAAACAAAATTTTAAAAATTTTCATTTGTAAAATAAAATAGATAAATTTAATGAATTAAAGAAATTTATTCTTTCTAAGAAAATAGTTTAGAACATTGTAAAATAAAACAGATAAATTTAAAATTTCACATCATTTTTTTTATTTGCTGTCTAGTTAAATTATTTTTTATTTTACATTAAAATACATGATAATTACCCCCGGATGGGTTGCCATGCAGTGCAGGATGGGCACGTGGAGACGCGCTAGGGGAGGCCATTTATGGCAGCCAACCGCCCTCATATCCCCGTTAGTTATGAAGGACCTCATTTCAATCGACCTCCATCTTTTGATGAGGCCTTTCACGCGCGAGAACAGGACGGCCTGCCAGAGCATTAAGCTCTCAACTTTAATGGCTACAACCACCATTTATGTTCTTATCAACCTTCTCGGAACCCTTAGGATGTATTTGCATCTCACAGAGCCGAGTAAGATTAGGAGCGAAGGAGAAATCCTAGCTCTCGTCCTCATTTTAATCATACCGCGAGCTCGAGGAAGACCCCGCAGAGGAGCAGGGTGGTACGCGGGCGACTCTCGATAAAAAAGACAAACTATTTGAGCGCGCTCTGGTTCTTGCTAAGAGGAAGAAACACAGGGAGGCCATAGCAGTAGCCTCGCCCCCCAAAACTTATGCCGAGGAAATTCCGACTATGGAGCTCCCCCACGACTTCTTTGAAAGTCAAATGTTTATGGTTCCGAACAATTGGAACCCCTCGGCGTGCATTGAAGCAGAAGCACCACCGCTCCGCCCGCGAGATGCACATGATCCCAACAACACTCCCACTGAGGAATTCTCCACCTGCCTGGTGGAGGAAGAGCCGCAGAGGACGCAACATGCACACCAGGAGACGGATGCCAAGCAAGAATCACCACCACTCCTTCACCCGAAGCACCTGAACTTGATCTTCGAGGTCCGCAGCATGGTGGACGACCAAATCTTTAGGGCTGTCTGCATTAGCCAACACTTGAACATGTTATATACAGCTTATCCAGGGCCACTCCATGGCGACAATGCCCCACCTGCGCTCAGCTCTATGTCATTCCTGTCAGCACCTCGGACCTCGGTGAATAGGTTCTTCTATTCAGCATTGTCTCTCTTTTTTTAATGTTTATCAGAGCTGTAGCTCTTCTAGTTAATAGCCCTGTTAGCGTTAGCATAGGCCTTATTACACTACTGTTGAAACTGGTCATGCACCCTGGTTTCCTTCGAGCAGGGTGGCGAAATGAGTTTTTTGAATTTGCATGTTATTCTGGACAGGCCAGCTGTCTCAGTTTCCTTCACCGGCAGGACAACTGGCACCTACATGTCATGGTGTATTTTCTAAAGTTTTAATATAACAGGATTCGCACTTGAAAAAAAATACATGCTAATTACACACAATAACACAACACATTGCAATGCAACATAAGTATATAAATTTAAAATCTTTTACCATAAATATTCATATTTCAAGTGTTATTTATTAAATATCAAATTTTAAAATTTATTTTTTAAGAAAATAGTTTAGAACATTATAAAATGAAATAGATAAATTTAAAAATTTTAAGATGATTGTATATAAATTAATTAAATAGATTATGAATTGAAAATCATAAACACAATACCATTTGAATTTGAATATTAATTTTTAGATTTTTATTATAAAATTATTATGTCTAAATATTATTATTTTTAAAGTTATTTAATAACAAAACAAAATTTTAAAATTTTCCATTTATAAAATATATCATTTTAAAATAAAACAAATTAATTAAATTAATTAAAGAAATTTATTCTTTTTAAGAAAATAGTTTAGAAAATTGTAAAATAAAACAAATTAATTAAGGAAATTTCTTCTTTTTAAGAAAATAGTTTAGAACATTATAAAATAAAACAGATAAATTTAAAATTTCACATCATTTTTTCTTTATTTGCTGTCATTACTTAAATTAATTGTTTATTTTCAAATTACAATACATTATAATTAAGCAATACATTGCAATGCAACATAAATATTTAAATTTAAAACCTTTTACCATAAATATTCACATTTCAAGTGTTATTTATTAAATATCAAATTTTAAAACTTGTTTTTTTAAAGAAAATAGTTTAGAACACTATAAAATGAAATAAATAAATTTAAAATTTCACATCATTTTTTATTTATTTGTTGTTATTACTTAAATTAATTGTTTATTTTTAAATTACAATACATCATAATTATACTTCTAATAACACAACACATTGCAATGCAACATAAATATTTAAATTTAACACCTTTTACCATAAATATTCACATTTCAAGTATTATTTATTAAATATCAAATTATAAAACTTGTTTTTTTAAGAAAATAGTTTAGAACACTATAAAATGAAATAAATAAATTTAAAATTTCACATCATTTTTTATTTATTTGTTGTCATTACTTAAATTAATTGTTTATTTTTAAATTACAATACATTATAATTACACTTCTAATAACACAACACATTGCAATGCAACATAAATATTTAAATTTAAAATCTCTTACCATAAATATTCACATTTCAAGTGTTATTTATTAAATATCAAATTTTAAAATTTGTTTTTTTAAGAAAATAGTTTATAACACTGTAAAATGAAATAAATAAATTTTAAAATGATTGATTGTATATAAATTAATTGAATAGATGATAAATTGAAAACCATAAACACAATACCATTTGAATTTGAATATTGATTTTTCGATTTTTATTATAAAATTATTATGTTTAAATGTTAATTTTTTTAAAGTTATTTAACAAAACAAAATTTTAAAAATTTGTATTTGTAAAAGATATTGTAAAATAAAACAGATAAATTTAATTAATTAAGATAATTTATTTTTTTTAAGAAAATAGTTTAAAACATTGTAAAATAAAACAAATAAATTTAAAATTTCACATTAATTTTTTTTTATTTGTTGTCATTACTTAAATTAATTGTTTATTTCCAAATTACAATACATTATAATTACACACCTAATAACACAACACATTGCAATGCAACATAAATATTTAAATTTAAAATATTTTACCATAAATTTTCACATTTCAAGTGTTCTTTATTAAATATCAAATTTTAAAATTTGTTTTTAAAAAATAGTTTATAACACTGTAAAATGAAATAAATAATTTTTTAATTTTTAAAATGATTGATTGTATATAAATTAATTGAATAGATGATAAATTGAAAACCATAAACATATAATACCATTTGAATATTGATTTTTGGATTTTTATTATAAAATTATTATATTTAAATATTATTTTTCTTAAAGTTTAAGAACAAAATAAAATTTTAAAAATTTTCATTTGTAAAAGATATCATTATAAAATAAAACACATAAATTTAATTATTTATTTTCACATTACAATACATTACAATTATACACAAAATAACACAACAAATTGCAATGCAACATAAATACATAAATTTAAAATCCTTTACCATAAATATTCACATTTCAAGTGTTATTTATTAAATATCAAATTTTAAAATTTGTTTTTTTTAAGAAAATAGTTTAAAACATTGTAAAATAAAATAGATAAATTTAAAAAATTTAAGATAATTGTATAGAAATTAATTAAATAATTTGTAAATTGAAAACCATAAACACAATACCATTTAAATTTGAATATTTGAATTTTTGTTATAAAATTATGTTTAAACATTTTTTTTAAGTTATTTAATAACAAAACAAAATTTTTAAAATTACTTTTAAATACCATTTTATCATAAAATTGTTATATGCAAAATAAATAAATAAATAAAATTAACAATAAAATTTAAAATTAAATAACTTAAAAAACTCAAAAAAAAAAAACAATTTTTTTTTTAAGTTATTTAATAAAAAAACAAAATTTTAAAAAATTTCCATTTGTAAAATAAAACAGATAATTAGGATGCATTCCATTCCATTACAATATCATAATGTAATAAATTTCATTAAATAAATTTCTTTTACAATACATCATAATTACACACACAATAACACAACACTTTGCAATGCAACATAAAAATATATAAATTTAAAATGCTTTACCATAATTATTCACATATTATGTGTTATTTATTAAATATCAAATTTTAAAATTTGTTTTTTTTTAAGAAAATTGTAAAATAAAATAGATAAATTTAAAAATTTTAAGATGATTGTATATAAATTAATTAAATAGATTATAAATTGAAAACCATAAACACAATACCATTTGAATTCAAATATTATTTTTTGGATTTTTATTATAAAATTATTATGTTTAAACATTATTTTTTTTTAAGTTATTCAAGAACAAGATTTTAAATTTTTCCATTTGTAAAGATAACACTGTAAATTAAAACAAATAAATTTAATTAATTAAGGAAATTTATTCTTTTTAAGAAAATAGTTTAGAACATTGTAAAATAACACTGATAAATTTAAAATTTCACATCAATTTTTCTTTATTTGTTGTCATTACGTAAGTTAATTGTTTATTTTCACAATACAATACATCATAATTACACACACAATAACACAACACATTGCAATGCAACATAAATATATAAATTTAAAATCCTTCACCATAAATATTCACATTTCAAGTGTTATTAAATATCAAATTTTAAAATTTGGTTTTTTTCCAAGAAAATAATTTAGAGCAATGTAAAATAAAATATATAAACTTAAAAATTTTAAGATGATTGTATATAAATTAATTAAATAGATTATACATTGAAAACCATAAACACAATACCATCTAATTTTGAATATGAACAAATTTTATTTTTTTAAAACTTTCATTTGTAAAAGATAACATTGTAAAATAAAATTAATTACTTATTTTCACATTAAAATTCATCATAATTACACACAAAATAACACAACACATTGCAATGCAACATAAATACATACATTTAAAATCCTTTACCATAAATATTCACATTTCAAGTGCTATTTATTAAATATCAAATTTTAAAATTTGCGTTTTTAAAAAAAAATAATTTAAACATTGTAAAATAAAATAGATAAATTTAAAAAAATTAAAATAATTGTATAGAAATTAATTAAATAGATTATAAATTGAAAACCATAAACATAATACCATTTAAATTTGAATATTTGTATTTTTGTTATAAAATTATGTCTAAACATTTTTTTTTTCTTAAGTTATTTAAGAACAAAACAAAACTTTTAAAAATACTTTTAAATACCATGTTATCATAAAATTGTTAATTAAATAAATAAAATTAAAGAACTAAAAAACCTCAAAAAAATTTAAATTTTAATTTAAATTTAATTTTTTTTCAAGTTTTTAATAACAAAACAAAATTTTGAAAATTTCCATTTTTAAAATAAAACAGATAATTAGGATGCATTCCATTACACTACATTACATCATAATGTAATAAATTTCTATTACAATACATCATAATTACACACACAATAACACAACACATTGCAATGCAACATAAATATATAAATTTAAAATGCTTTACCATAATTATTCACATATTAAGTGTTATTTATTAAATATCAAATTTTAAAATTTGTTTTTTTAAGAAAATAGTTTAGAATATTGTAAAATGAAATAGATAAATTTACAAATTTTAAGATGATTGTATATAAATTAATTAAATGATTATAAATTACAAACCATAAACACAATACCATTTGAATTTAATATTAATTTTCGGATTTTTATTATAAAATTATTATGTCTAAACATTATTTTTTTTAAGTTATTTAAGAATAAGATTTTAAAATTTTCCATTTGTAAAGACAACATTGTAAAATAAAACAAATAAATTTAATTAAGGAAATTTATTCTTTTTAAAAAAATAGTTTAGAATATTATAAAATAAAACTTATAAATTTAAAAATTTCACATCAATTTTTCTTTATTTGTTGTCATTATTTAAGTTAATTGTTTATTTTCACAATATAATACATCATAATTACACACACAATAACACAACACATTGCAATGCAACATAAATATATAAATTTAAAATCCTTCACCATAAATATTCACATTTCAAGTGTTATTAAATATCGAATTTTAAAATTTGTTTTTTTCAAGAAAATAATTTAGAACATTGTAAAATGAAATAGATATATTTAAAATTTTTAAGATGATTGTATATAAATTACATTATAAATT